>ML336568.1:0-77873 GCA_005239505.1 Nicotiana paniculata | reverse complement strand
TTTTTTCAAAGAAAAGACCATATTAATTATAATTATACAAACTAAAACAAACAAAACTATAATTTAAAACTTATGAGTTGGAACGAGTTTACCGAATTGACGAACAACTTCTTGAAAATTGTATAATGTTGAAGACTTGAATACTTCAATTCACCAACTTCACAATTTTTCACAATTTTCAATAATAAAGTAAGCAATAGTAGAAGAAAATTAGAGAGAGATTGATCCTTTTGTGAGTAAAAATGAAAGAATGAGGGGGTATTTATAGTTGAGAAAAGGGAAAAAGTGTAATTATAAAAAGTTTGGGGTTAAAACAAAGTTTGGAGGCCAAATGACTAATTTTTAAACATGCCAAACGGCTCTTTTGAGGCTCCAACGGCTAGATTTTAAAAATCTGGCCGTTGGCCATTTTTTTTAAATTATTATTTTTTTTTGAACTTTTACCGTTGGGCCCGCTTGGCCCGGCTCAGGCCCGCCTGCCGGGCCCGGGCTCACGGGTCCAAACCTTAGAACCAGCCCCCCACGGGCCTAAAGCCCCCAAGCCCGGACCCCACGGCCGGCCCGTTTAGCCCGTGGGCCTGGGTCGGGCCCGGCCCACCTGCCACCCTTATGCTAGGTGGGTATCTTTGTCATTTCATATTACATTCCCAACTGCCAAAATACGCAGCCTTTTGGAATTCTGTTCCATTCTTAAAAGATCGGGTTTATCAAATTGCTCTTGGGTTTGCTGACTCGCATCCCTGAGAGAAGGCCATCTGATGTTTCTGCTTTTCGGTAAACGGTGAGCAATATCGGATATTGCCTTTCTTCCCTGTACAAATTTCAATCAGTGTACACTCTACTTATCTCTGTTTACTTTCGCTCTGTTCTTCAGCTTCGCTCAGGTGAGATTAGTTCACACTATATTTTTCAATTTGATTCTTGATGCAGCTTAAAAGGTAATCAATTTGTATTTTTAGTTTTGAAACATTTTGAATTAAACTGTATACATTTCTTCGAGCTTTTTTCCATGACCTGTAAATAAATTCTTTTTTTTTGTTAAATAGAAAAATAGTGAGGATCTTGGTGCCCGGGCTACCTCCAACTAGTTTATGAATATAAATGGAGGTTGTGCTCATGACCAGAATGACATGAAAGCTGTCACTATTGAAGAGCACAGGTGAATGCCACGTAAGAGCACTAGAAAGGTAGGGGCACTTTTTTTTTTTAATTCCAAGTCACGATTTTATTTCTTCTGCAATGCATAAGGTAAAATTTGAAGGAGGGTATAGCCTGTCCTTTTTATATGGATTGAGAATTTGACACATCAAATTCAAACATAAAGAGTACAAAAAATTGGTGAAATCATCTTCACACCAACATATCAAGAGGTAATAAAGTTGAGGAATTATGGTAGTTCGTATACAATGACTTAGTCTCTCTTTTTGACTCTGTGATGATCCAAAATCCCAATCTGTTGTGATGACACCTAAGACACTTGTTAGGCAAGTCAAACATAACAATAAAGAACAAAATAACAAAAATATATAAAATAGCATGAGTATGAAATCTCAATGTAACAAAATACTGCTAATACAAGATAAATCTCACGAAAATTGGTAAATACAGAGTCATGAGCTCTACAAATAAATATAAGTCTGAAACCTATATAATAATGTTGTCTGAACTAGAAACAACAGTACACAAGAAAAGACAAGCCAAGACTGCGAGCAGAAAATGTAGCTCTACTTCGTCTCTCGATACTCAGCTGAAAAAACAATGCTGCTACTAATAACTGGTACCGAACACATGGATCTGTACAATTAAGTGCAGAGAGTAGTATGAGTACAACCAACCCAATGTATTTAATAACTGTCACACCTCCTTTTTCCACCCCCAGTAAATAAAGGGTAACAAGAGAGTTTTTCCACTTTAAGTGACATTATTCGAATTGAGATTTATTATTATTTCAGAGTCGCCACCCGGATTTTTGACGATGTTTTGGGATACCATTTTTTTTTAACCCCAAGCTGAGGAAATTTTGACTCTGTTTTAGTCCGCGAACACAGAAATCCGGGTAATGAATTCTGTTAACCCGAGAGAAGGTGTTAGGCATCCCGGGTTCCGTGGTTTTAGCACGGTCGCTCAACTATTATTATTTGGCCTAATTATCTGATTATTTACGTGTTTTAGCCTATTGTAGATTTAAACTCTTTGAAATTTAGCCGCTTTTGATAAGTGTGGATTTATCTTGAAAACAAGTCAAGAGGACGTGCACTTGTCTGCTTTTGGACATGTTACAATTACGCCACATGAAATGCACCTGCAATTGCAACACGTGATTTTAATATAGTTTTAAGTTGAAGGCGGGGACATGAGTTGTCACACCCGAGTGTAGATTACGTAGTCAAGACTATGGTCGTGACGGTTTTAGAATGTCTTTTTTGAGGCGATGTTCGATTATTCTCTATGTTTTCTATTTAAAGGAGTGTTTTAGCTTTAATATCAATTAACACGTTTATGGATTTATCTTAGACAAGTCACGATGGCGTGCACTTGTTATTTTTTGAACACACGACAAACACGTCACATGAAATGCACTCGTGATTACTATGTGCGTTTTTATTTATTGTTTGGAGCTGAGGGTCGGGGGCACGAATTGCCACTCCCGAGGGTAGGTTATGGTAATTTGAGATAATATTTGATTCTTTACCAAATTTCAGACTAAAGGTATCTTTCTACCTAGGGGTTGCCTAAAAAAACTGACATTCATTAGCCTAAAAGACAACATATTTCGGGCTATGGCCATATTTTAGCCCTAATTAATCACTTTAGGCCATCCTAGTTTGGCTATTTTTGTAAGAAGACTACCAGTTAGGAAATTCAATTCTTAATCAAATCTTAAAGAACTTCACTTTCTAGTTTGGTAAATGATAGAAAATGTGTTAATCAAGATGCACCTCATTCGTGTAGATATACATACACCTATAAGAATTATAGATATATAAATACATTATCTACTGGTCTCGCTTCGAATTGGTAAGCTAAAATTACTTTATTTTTCTGGAACTTTGTAATTTCTAACGAAGAACATAGCACGTGCNCAGTCTTACCAGTTCTAAATTAACAGTTCTTGTGAATTTTAGATAGCCTAATCACATGCTTCAAGGTTAAAAAGTGTTCATACATCGATTTCAGAAAATTTAACAAGATACGACATGAACTAAAAATAATCTACTATATCCACTTATATTGAAACAACTGAATTTCGAAATAACCGCTTCTGAAAATCCAATAAATGTTTGCGAAAGGTTTCATATGGACTGATTTGAATACAAACTCCTCTTTTCGATTAAACACTTATTTTATCCTTGAACTACTTTTTAGAGCAAAACAGGTTCAAAGTTCCAGGAAAATCGCCTCAAAATTTAGTTTGAACACTATAAGCTAAAAGGCTCAAAAATGACTATACAGTCCAGTCCCTTAAATTACAAGATTCCAAAATGCATAAATGAACGAATTACAGTTTTCTGAAGCGAAAATATAGCTTCTGTAAAATATATTTTTTATGAATATCAAGGAAAAAAATAAAAAATGAAAATCCTAAATAGCTGCTCCACATTTGGATTCTTCGTACTGTACATTTGCAGCTTTTCATTTGCAATCCCTAACTATCTCAATAATAGATATGTTATGCATCTTTTAGAGTAATCTGACCATTACCGGGGTCAAATTTGACTCTAGTGATGTCAAACTATAACAAAATTCTCTTGTGCATTGGCTGGAATGAATCTGACCATAGAAGGGGTCAGATTCAAATCCAATGTTGTTACTTTGTTTAGACTTTTATAGTCATGCTTATTCCGGCTAGTATTTGGTCAAATACTTTGGCCACTATTGGCACTTTGAAGAGTAAATCCGACCATTATGCGGGTTCAGATTCTTTCCCTTAAGGCCCTTCCTAATTACATACTTATATCCTTTGAAGGATAATTTTTAGCAAGCTAAACTACTGTTTATGCACTACCATGGGGTGAATTTGACTATTAAGAAGTCAAATTCATCTACCCTAGTGCTAATTATCTCAGTAAAACAGAGGCAGACACAAAACAACACCATACAAAACTTAATAAGTTCGGAAACCAACAGAATTAAACAAAAGCTAAAACAGAATAGTTCAGATAGTTCATAGACAATATTCCTTCAGATTCCTTTATCAGCACACAAACAGTCTTATTTCATATTCTTATACTAAGAATAAAGGAGAGGAAGATTCAACTTTACATAATCTCAAAACACAACATGAATCAAACATTTCAACACAAATATGAATTTAATAACTTTATTTAAAGTTCATTGTTACATACCTTTTTAAAGAGAAAAAATTAACAAAAATCCTGACCAAATAAAGGCCAGGTAGTCAGCAAAGCAGCAAAGAGGAGAAAGATTCAACAGCAACAAAAGCAGAACAACCAAAACCCAGCAACAACCAATAGGAGGAACAACCCAGAACTCGAATATTTAGACAAGGAACTTCGAAATTAGACTACCAACCAAGGACCAAAGCTGAGAACAACCACAAGAACCTTGATGATTCTTGAATGAAACCAATCTTTTCACTTATATATATTTCTGATTTTTTGTTTATGAATGCAACTATTCTGATTTTGCTGTATTTTCACATATGTTTCAGCAGCTAGGAGAGAGTTTTTTTCTTTTCAGATTGACCAAAAAAGTTCTCCTCTAGACTAAAGGGAGGGGTCTATTTATAGGATATTTGGGAATGGGATATCCTTTGGAATATTCCCAATCCAAAAGGCTGAAAATAGTACATAGGGCAGCTGTCAACCTTATCTTTGGGACAGCTGCCCCTATTCTAGAACATTCTTACCTATTAAAAGACCATTTTACCCTTAAAATTCTGATTTCCTAAGTCTACATTACCTATTGTACCCCTTGGAGTCCCTGAATTTACCATTAGGTAATCAGGGTTACTCACTTGGGTTATTGTTAACTCTAGTTGATTAACCCTAGTTAGGTTCCTTAGTTAACTAGGATTATGTGTCAACTCGGGTTTAAGTCAATCAATTCAGTCCTCAGGTTAGCTGATTTTAAGTTTAATTCAATCTAGATGTGACTAAATCTTTCATTGACTTAAACAAATCAGCCCCCTTAATTGCTCTTTATTTGATCAGTTGATCTCAAGAAATGGCCAGCATTGAACAGACATATGCTAAAATCAGAATAAGCGAGCTAATCAATTCAGGTTTGAATCCCCAATTCAAACATCAGTTTAACAAATCAGAAATGGATTAAAGGGAGAGGTCAAATAATCCAAGCACCATAAAAAAGCAAAATCATAATTAATCGATGAATAATCAATGAACTATGATTAAAAACCAAGGAACTTTTAACTGATGATTAGTAGAACAACTAATTCCAACCATTGATTACCATTTAAAATCTAGACTAAACCAAGACATGTAAAATCGAACAAGAAAGAAACAGAGGCAGGAACGGTCATGCATGCACAAAGATAATGATAAACAAAACTTAAACTAAAATCATGCATACTAACTAAATATGATTATCATACAGTGTTCGGACCCGAATCAAATTAATGATGTCAAGAATGGGGATCGACATGCTTACAGCCTAATCTCAGAAGATTAACCTTAAAGAAAACACTATCACACATGGATTAACAGAACAAAGTAAAGCAAAAACCTACATCATACAACCTACAAAATACATTACTGATTGATAACAAAGAAAGAAAATAGTGAAGGAACAAACACGAAACCTAGACTTAAAACAGTGATGAATCAACATGTTTACGATTTTGTTTTTTACGAAAAGAACGGAAAGAAAAGGGAAAATAAAAGTAATAGGCAAAAGAGAAAAGGGAGGTACCAGTGTTAGAAAGGACTTGGTCGGACTCCGGTGAGTTCAAAAGTGACTCCAACTTGCATGAATCGACGACTCTTGTCAAGAGCCATCGACTCATGTGAGTCTGAGTCACAGAGTCGTGGATAATCATCCAACACAGATTTCTAGGGTTTTTGATTCTTAGATTTGAAATAGGTCGAGATTGGGTAGTCTTTTGGGGAAATTGATAACAGGACGGGGTTAAGGGGGGATGGGGATTATTTGGTACGAATTTGGGCTTGATTGGGTGAAGCTCCACCGCCGGAGGCGATTTCCGGTCGGCGGAGGATGGCGGTTCTGGGCGGCTAGGGTTTGGGTGTTTAGAGAGAAGAGAGAGAGAGACGGACAGGGGGTGTTTGGGAGGTGAGTTCTGAGGGGGGTGGAGGTGTGTTAGGACACTTATATAGTAGAGGGGGTGTGGAGTTGTGATCCGTTGGATCAAAATGATCCAACGTCTGGGATGGGGAGAGGTAAAAAACAGGGTCGTTGATCCAACGGCTGGGATGGGGAGAGGTAAAAAAACGGGGTTGTTTAGTTAAGTGGGGGGTTTGGACAGGTTAGGCATTTTGGGCTAGGTGTAATTGCGGTTTAGGAAGGGATTGGGCCTGGGTGTAGTGGCCCAGTCCGATTTTTAACCCTTATCTTTTTAATCCATGAACCAAATTACAATAAACCTAATTATTACTAAAAACAAAATTAACCCATGAAATCAATTAACTGTTTTCCTATATTATTTAGATAATGAGTCTAAATTAATTTATAAAAGGTAAGAACATTAATTTTAAATGGTAATACCAATAATTATTAAAAGACCCGATTTTTGTGGTTTTTCTTCTAAGAAATGTGATTAAATAGTGTCACTAAGTGTTAATTTAAACCAAAAACCTAATTATGCAAGACAAAAGTTTTAGAGATTTTGTTATTTTATTTTATAAATTTAAAAGATAAATTATGATAAAAAAATGCAAATAATTCATAAATACACACTAAATTCACACAAAAAACTATAAAATTAATTTATTTATCAAATTTTGTAGGAGTATTTAGTAGGTGAAAAATTACATGCCCACAATAACTATCATAACTAATCTCGTCAAGGTAAAAGAGATGAGAATTATAAATGATACCTACTATAATCTGTATAGTTTCATCAATTTAACAAGTATAGAACAATAATGTAATCAAGTCATAAAGCACAGAAAGAACCTTCTCTCTCTGTGTATGCGCAATTACTCTAGTTTTCCGTTCAGCAAATGATAAAACATACAAAAATGCTATGCAAGTAAATCAGTTAATTAACCGTGGAAATTGCAAGTAGAGATGGAATACAATTCTAGACATAACACTGACCAGACCTTCCACAACTTTTAATATCCATTCCAAACCGCTAGTCAGTTTTCCTCAATATCTGCGTGTACACAATCAAGAGAGAAACATGAGCGGGTGACCCTAGGGGGATGGATTCATATCCATACGCAAGTACAACTAATTCAACGTGCTATCAACCCGGTGCGGTCATAGGCTCAGTATTATAATCCGCCCGGCGTGGTCACAGGATCAATATAATGGATCCGCCCGGCGTGATCACAGTCATAACAACACAATCTGCTCGATATGGTCATATGCATAACAACATAATTCGCCCGGTGTGGTCACAAGCTTCCAGCCCAATCATATCACACAGTAGCAAATAAACAAGAACACATGTATATGATGAATGAATAACATATGTCATGCTCTTGGACTGGTATAAATGACATGCTAAGGTGTAGGCATGTGCAAAGTGTGCTATCATAGCTCAAATCGGCAAATATCATAAAAATAGCATTTATCAAGTTCACTCAGAGATTTAACCTTTATAAACTCAAACATGGCTAAGATAGTTCACAACAAGGTTACAAATATGAAAAATATTATAGCTTAAAGCTTAAAAGTCAACTCTAGACATATAAATAAATACCCATGTATTAGCACACGGGCTCAAACCCCACATGTGCCCACCTATAGAACGTAGCTATCACAAGTAATTCAGTTAACTAGTGCCTCAACCAATTTAGATAAGATATTTATCTCAAGTAAGCCAAATCACTCTGCTAACAAGCCCTTCCGCGCGTATTGACCTCTCGACGGATCTGAATGTAGTCAAAGCAACACAATACTATCATTAGAAGCCATAGGAAGTGATTCCAAAAGACAAAGCTAAGTTCTTTATCTCAAACCATTAAGTCAACCCAAAAGGTCAACCTCGGGATCGCACCTCGGAATTAGACAAAATTCACAAATTCTGAACACCCATTAAATTACGAGTACAACCATACTAAAATCATCCAATTTTGACCACAAATTAACCCTCAAATCCTCAAATTTCACTCTCCAATGTCATAGTTCGAAAATCCCCAAATTCTATCTTTGATTCATGAAAATTAGATGTAATAATCAATGAATATATAGTATTCAATATTTATTAATAAAAGTGATTAAAATTACTTACCTCTTCAATTAGGATAAGAAATACTCCAAAAATCGCCTTAGACCGAGTCCTACAACTTCAAAAATGAGAAAACAACTAAACCCTTCGATTTTATTCACCTGACAGCGATTCCGCTTCTGTGGACCCCCAAATGCGTACCTACGATACCGCTTTTGCGGTACAGACCTCACTTCTGCGAATCCTACTAAAATCCCATCCATCCACTTCTACGGACATTTTCCCGCTTTTTTGGGTCCTCGCTTGCGAAATCCTACCGCATCTGCGATGCAAGATCATGTCACGCTACTTCGCATATGCGACCCATATTTTGCATTTGCGGACTCGTAGATGCGGTCCTTCTCCGCACCCGCGATCTTCTCTAGCCTCCCCTAATTTCTTATCTGCGCATAACTTGCCGCACCTGCGGCCAAACCCACCGCAGATGCGAAAGCACTAGAATCACCCACAAGGCCCCCGGGACCCCATTCAAACATACCAACCAGTCCTAAAATACAATACGAACTCGCTTGAAACCTAAAATCATATCAAATAATGCCAAAAACACAAATTTCACATCGATTCAATCCTAACAAACTAATGAACTTCCATCTTAAAAAACTAATGTCGAATCATATCAAACCAACTCTGATTGACCTCAAATTTTGTACACAAGTCACAAATGACACAACGGAACTTTTCCAACTTCCAAAACAAAAATCCGATCCCGATATCAACAAAGTCAACTATCGATCAAACCCCTCAACCTTTCAAACCTTCAACTTTTCAATTTTCACTAAAATGCACCAAATCAATCTACAGACCTCTAAATCCAAATCTAGAAATACACCTAAGTGCAAAATCAACATACGAAACTATTAGAACCATAAAAACTCTATTTTAGAGTCTACTTAAAAGTCAAACTCCAGTCAATTCTTCTAACTTAAGCTTCCAACTTAGAGATTAAGTGTCCAAACCAACTACCCTGGCAAGTCATATGACCACAAATGAGCATAGAAGAAGGATAAATAGGGGAATGAGGCTACAATACATAAAACAACGGCACGGTCGTTACTGACTCGGAATACCAAAATTTTCCATCTATCTACATTTACAAGCCCTTTGACCTGTCGAGGCAGTGTATCCTATTTAGTGTTAAAGAAATTATGTTATCCGCAACTTAGTTTGCTTCTCTAAAATAATGTCTAATGAAAAGATCTTTTTCTTCAGCCACCATTAGCAACACTTTGATTCTTCACGGTGTGGACCAAATGCCTTGGATGCACTTGTGAAGTAGCTAGGAATCATTCTCACCAATAATCAGCCCATATCCTTGTTGAATACACCATTTTAGGCCAAAAGGATTTCTGCTTCTACTAAATTACTTGTTCCTTGACCCATTATTATACCATAAGACATAACTATGGGGACAAACGCACACGTAAGTGTACGTGGTCGACAAGAAATAAAGCGATGAGAAAGTATCGTTGCCACAAGAATTTATGATTAACGTTTGTTTAACTAAATTGCTTATGAGTTATTTGTTCAAGCGGTTTTGAAGGAAGATAACTTTTATTAATTAAAATTAATACAACAATCTACTAACAAACGAGAAACCAAGGATGTAAATAGACGCACAAACACTTGGGAGCAAATTCATATGATGAGATGTTCTGGGGTTATGAGATTAATGTATCTCCTATTGAGTTTTTCTGGTTGATCCAACTACTTGATCTATGAAATTTGTTGATTAACAGGATATATATTGCTCATGAAGTTCTTTTGATGCCTCGCTAGCCTATTCAAACTATCCTAATACTATACGTCTATATAACTAGAATTAGCTAGAACGAATATGCACTGCCTGCACTAATAACCAAGTAAGGCAATTAGAATATGTCTATCCTAATGGCGAATCTATTCTCCGATGCCCAGATTCAAGAACTTATTCTATTCAATCTTATATGAAATCTATAGTTTCCACTTTTGAGTTCAACTTAAATTTGTAGAAAGTATTTTATTGTTAGCTACGCAGTAAAATAATTGATCGCAATATTGAATAACAAATTAATATGATAGAATCAAGCAATATTGTTACAGCCACACCAAAATAAAGCTGGGCAAGAATGGTTTCTAGCACGACCAGTCAGCCGGCAACGCATGTGAAGGCGAATGGGATTACCAATTCAATGGGATTGCGCCAAATGTCTCACCGGGCACTGCAACCGGGTCGGGACGACCCGTTTTACATGTGGATCCCATAGAGTTTCTATGCCTGGTACATGTATACAAAAGGCGGTGAGACTCATTCTCTCTCATTTTTCAGAAGTATCACTCACTAAAACTCACCCATAAATGCTCTCAATCCTTTGAAGCTTCAAATAGACTGAACTAAGTCAGAAGACAGTTCTATCAGGATTTAGCTTGAAGAAACTTAGAATCGTTGCTGTAACATATACCATTTGGTGGCATTAATTTTGAAGATTCTTTAGAGGAAAAGTTAGCAACCATAAAAGAATAGTTAGTTCTTCAACAAGGTAGGTAAGGCGTTTTCCTTTCTTGGCATGAGTTAGTATAAGTATTTCTCTCTCTTCTTTTAAATGATTCCTGTTAGGGGTGGCATTTTTATCTCAAGCCCAACTAACCTGCCTAACTAGCCCAACAACTAATGGGTTGGGCATGAAAGAATTGTAATGATGGGCCATTTTGGGATGAGCCCATTTCAACCCGTAAAAATAGTCAGCCCAATTACAACCTGTCCAGGTGCCCAAACATGACCCGTCAAACTCTAAAAATCTATTTTACACGATCAGCACTACCGATAGAAACAAGACAAGTGCTTTCTCTCTGTGCGCTCTCTGAACTTAAAAAACGAGCCTCTTCTCTCTGGTGCGTTGCCTTTTCTCCGGCGACTTCCTTGCCTCCGGCGAATTCTTTGCTGAGGATTTCTCTGGATCTCGAATTTTGACCATGAGATAAGTGAGTGTGAAACTCTTCTTCCCTTTTTGTTTTCTTGTAATATGTGAAATTTCATCATTGTTGCTCAACTATATCGATATGAATTGTATTATAAACTTCATTGTTTGTGTAACTTCATTAGTTTTGGCTAAGACCAGTGTGTCTTTTCTCTCTTTTTAAATAGGTTGGGGATGAGGGAGAATGTAAGGTTTTGGCTTAGACCAGTGTGTCTTTTCTCTCTTTGATTGCATGCCCGAGAGTAAATTGAGGCTTGCGAATTTAACATTTATATATAGTTCCTTGAATATTTTGGCAACATTGTATACAATGACACATTTTAATTTGTATCCAAAAATATTTAGATGGGATCAATCTGATGAAATATATCACGATTATGTGCTTGTAATTAACTAGTAGAAGTTGTATTACAGGCGAGGTAACTTATGGTCATAAATACTGTCTTAATAGTATTTTTTTTTCTAATTTGAATTGGATTGTCCGTATGTTCCTTCTTAATAGAGCTCGTGTTGTTGTTACTAAAGAATGTTGGTAGTTTCCTAATGCTTTCAACTTTCAAGTTTTCGTACAATGACTTTGCAATACAAAGAGTCTAGTGAAGTTATTTGCATCTCTATCAAAAGGCTTGTTGTGCCTTGTGGCTTGATACTGTGATGCCAGTCGAGCCTTAAATTTTGGATTTTTGACCACCGACCAATACCTTGTATGAAATAGGTTAGGGATTTGCTTGTATATCATTGGAAATGTAAGGTCTCTTGTAAATTGGATGAATCTGATTCTCTCTTTTTCCTTGGAAATGTAAGGTATCTCAAGTTGTACAAGAAGATGTCGATGGAGCATGGTGATGTAGAGTCTGATAAAATAAGTGTTTCAAGTTCATTAAAAAGGCGTACAACTACTTCATGTGCTGTGAAGTTTTTATGAAGAGTGGCCATTGGATACGGATCCTGATAATATTAGAGCTAAATGTAAGAAATGCGGGATAATAGTTTTAGCTGGTTCAAAAGCTGGAACTACAAATTTAAAGCGACCTCTAGATAAGCACAAGATTGAAGAATCAAAGTAAGGTGCACCAATTGATTATAAAGAATATCGTAAAGTCGTATCTATAGTTAGACATAACCTCCCATTTAGTTATGTCGAATATGAAGGGGTTAGAGAAGTGCATGCCTTATTGAATCTTACGGTTAAAACCATTTCAATAAATATTGCAAAAATTGATGAGCTTAAATTATATCATGATGAAAAAGAGATGGTAAAGAATAAGCTTGAAGCTATTCCGTATAGAATCAGTTTAACATCTGATTTATGGTCATCAATCACATGAAATGAATATATTTGTGTTACCGCGCAATATGTTGATTTGAATTAGGTTTTACAAAAGAGAGTTTGAATCTTTCGTCATGTGCCACATCTTCATAGTGGTGTTATTTTGTGTACAAAGTTGATTAATCTGTTGAAAGAATGAGAAATTGAAAAGAAAACATTATCTATAACTTTAGATAATACATGTTATAATGATGATTTTTTGGGTTGCTTGATTGAGCATTTTAAGCTGATGGATTCTTTGCTTTATGATGGAGACTTTGTCCATATCAGTGCAAATCATATTTTGAATTTGTTTGTTAGAGTAGGTTTGAAAATAATAAACAGTGCTACTTTTAACATTAGAGAAAGTATAAAATATATTAAAGGTTCTAGTTAAGGATTGTAAAATCTGTTGAGTGTATCAAGAATCTTTTTTTAAAGTTGACGCAAAAAGTGCGCCAAGATGTGGCAACAAGGTTCTATATATATTTGATGTTTGATGGCGCTTTTCCTTATCGTCGAGCATTGTCTGGCTTCAAGATACATGATAAAGATTTTACATGTTTTCCTTAAGATGAGGATTGGGTTAAAGCTGACACAATTGCTAAGTTTTTAATGCTTTTTTATGAAGTCACTACACTATTTCTAAGAGCCATTATCCTACCGCCAATTTATTTTTTTATAAAGATTGGAAAATTCATATGTTGATAAGGGAAGAGACAGGTAGTGAGGATCTTATTATCAAGGCGATGGTTATTATCAAGGCGATGACTATGGAAAGAGAAAAGAAGTTTACAAAGTATTGGCAAGACGATTACAATCCAATTGCTTCTATGGCGAACGTCCTTGATCCCCGATATAAATTATAATTGATAAAGTTTTGCTTCTCAAAACTTGATCTTTTGTCTTGCAATGAAAAAGTTAGGATTGTTGAGGATAATTTGTATATGTTATTTAAAGAATACATGACAATATCCGACGTCGGAACTGTTAGAAGTAGTAGTCATGGATGTTATGATGAAATAAAGGACGAAATGGATGAATTTGACATGTTTGAAAGTCGGTCCGAGTATTGTTCAGAAAAGTCACAGTTAGATTTATACTTGGAAGAGCCTGTATTAGTTCACAAAGGAAATGGAAATTTAGACGTGCTTACATTTTAGAAAGATAATAGGAGTAAGTACCCTGAACTCTCATTAATGGCTCATGACCTGTTAAGTATACCTATCAGCACAGTTGCATCCGAGTCAATTTTTAGTGTTGGTAGTCGAGTTATTGGCAAATTCCAGAGTTTTGTTCTACCGGATAATACAGAAGCTAAGTTGTGTTCAAGAGATCGGATTCTGGGCATCAAGGTAAATTATAATCAGTATCATGTGTATTTTAGTTTATGAACTTTCTTGTAGTTTGATAAATTTTTAAATTTTCTTATTTTTAGCTTGTGATGATTCCGAAGAGAAGGACATTGCAATAGACGTGGAGAAAATTGCGCTATACTTTCAAAAAGTTTGAATCTTTGTATGATTCTGATTTTTCACTTGATTGTATATTAAGTTCTCCATTTATGCATATGTTCAAAAATTGTGATTTCTCATTTTGCTTTTGATGTGTGATGCTTTGTTAGGATAACTTTTGTACTAGAAAAAGGGAGAGGAAAATTGTGTTGAAGATTTTAACTTGAATCTTTACTTACTGGTTGTCAGCTAATAGTGAGATTGTGTCAATTTCTGTAGAGAATTTTATACGGTCAATTATGAACTTGTGATTTACTTTCAGGTGCAGCGCATGAAGGTAAAAATATAGAAAGTTAATTTCGGTAAAGGGATAGTGTAAAAAACCAGATCATACTTCTATTACTTGGACCATGTAGCTTGCATGTTCTGTGGAATATATTTTATTTTGTTCCTATGAAATTTATTTTATTTATTGTGGAAGGTTATAAGTTCTGCTCTGTTTGCTATCAATTTGAGGTATGTTATTTTGTAATATATTAAAACCCTAGAAAGAAAGTGGAAAATTGGGCTTCACACTCTGTGCCCTCTCAATGAGTCGTACCAATAGGCTAAACTAGTAGTACTACATTTTTCTACTTAAATAAAATTATATTGAGTTTAATTTATATAGAAAGTCGAATATATGACTATAACTCTTTAACATGGTGATGTTTCTAAGCTTCATATTATCATTGTTCAAGGGATTGTTCATCTGCCTTATTCCTATCCTATACGTGGGAGAATATATTTGAAGACAAGAGTGGCTCTTAACTGGATCATGAAGTTTAGGTTCCTGTTTTCTTTTTATTATATGACTACAAGTTTGGTGAGTTTTCTGTTTTTTTTTTTTTTTTTTTTTTTGGTTTGGTATTATGTGTGTTGCGCGTGGGGTGGGGGAGGTTAAACCTTTTCCTCTTATTTTCATACAGTCGATAACATTGTAATATTTGGGTCAAGTTGTGCGGGTTGAGTTATGATTCATTGTTTAGCCCATCTTGACTGAATCCATCTTGATCCAAGTAAACTTTGGGTTGGGTTGGGTTGGGTGCCACGACCTCAATCTCCCTCCGTAGGATGTCGTGATAGCAAATAGTCTCTTAGACTAGATAATCCTAACATAAATGAAGAAATATCAGAAATAATAATAGAATTTCAATTTACAGCAACCAGCTATCAAAAATAGAACTCCTCAATACGGCTAACAATAGCTCCCAAAATTTGGTGAGACTGAGTCATGAGCTTTACACGAGTATACTAGACATCCCTAATATATCACTATCTAAATAAAGAGTACGCAATCTGCAAGTACGCATTAGGCTCTACTTACTATTGCCTAGCCTATACCTAGATCTGCACAAAAAGACTTGCAGAAGCGTAGTATGAATACACCACAAACGATTCTCTTCTCAAAGTAATAGAGAGAGTATTTTTCTAGTTAGACTTCCCTGCTAAGGGATTAATCCAAGTTAGACCGAGAAGTAAGAGTTTGTAATTGAAGTCGGGGGGGCTGAATAGATAAATTCTCTTCCCACGTAGCGCTAAGAAGCAAGTTCCGACAGCCTATGATGAAATAGCACAAAAAAAAAAGGGCGACGCGAATAATAGTGTTAGTAGTCTAAAACAGTTAAGAAATCTGCATGGGATTCTGTACCAAGAACATCGGCTTCTCATGTCGATCTTCCGTTCGGCCAATTGGACAGTTCGTCTCCATTTTTGTGAAACTATTCCTCAAGCAAGGCAGTACCTAGTAAGTATCAAGCCTAAACTCGGTAGAGTAGTAACGAGGTCAGGTCAAGACACCTACTAGGATAAATAAAGAAGTTGAATAGGTATAGTACAATATAATAATGGAAGCACGTAAATGATACAATGAAGAAATACAATAAGATAAGCTACACTGAAAACAAGGCAATAAAGGCATCAAGGGAGGAACACGTAATAAGAACACCAAGGAAATGATGCAGACAACTGAAGTGATGTAAATGAAGGATAACAACAAAATTACGTTCGAGGTACCTCCTTATATCTCATTTCACAATCACAACCACAACCACAATCTTTCCTTATATCACCGCGGGAGCCTTACATTTAATTTTGAAAATTATTTTTTCCCGAAATAGCTACCCCCATTTTGCCCCAACTTATCACACTGTGTGACTTCAAGTAGTTCCCTTACTAGCAACACGCATATTAATCCCACCTTATAGCACTGCATGCGTATCAACCCCTATCCTTATACCACCGTATGCATATCAATATCTCAACATGTCACAACTCGCACCTCAAGTGCCCAAATGCCAAAATTTGCCAAAAGAATCAACAATATAAATGTTTCCACAATAAATAGTTTGTGGCTCAACGACAATGTGTACAAGAGTCTCAACAATAGTGAAGGTGAATAGCTCAACAAGAATGGTATTTCAACAATTACTACTTTGCCTCAATCTGATCATGGCTTTTACAACTTCAACATCACAACTCAACAATAAGATATTCCAAGAAATAACAACATCACGTAAGGTAACTCAATAGTTAAATTATTAACAAGGCAACAAGGAAACAATAACTTCAAATAAGCATGTAAGGGTAATAACAAATAAAAGACGGGACACGTATTAACAATGTCAAATAAAGCATGTAAGGATAGATTAATGATGATGAATAAAACATTCTATAACAATTCGATTAAAGGCGTGAAAAGAATCTACATAGCTTAAACCGGTCAATTACCACATATAGCCCATGTACCCACTCGTCTCCTTGCATACACGGCTTTCACGTACCATAAATAACACAAAACAACTCCAATCCTAAGGGATAATTCTCTCACACAATGTTAGGCAAGATACTTGCCTCAAACACGCTAACTCAATCCACTAGTAAGCTTTTTCTGCGAAGATCTGACTCTGAACGGCTCGAATCTTGACAAAATAACTTTATACCATAAATACAAATCATAGGAAACTATTCCGAATAATAAAGTTGTAATCTTTAAAGAAAATCAAAAACTCAACTTTGGGCCTGCTTCTCGGAACCTGACCAAACTTATAAAATCCGAACACCCATTCAATGACGAGTCCAACCATATAAAAATTATTAAATTCCGACCTCAAACCGACCTTCAAATCCTCAAAATATAGTGTATGAAGTTTTCACAAATTTTTCCAACTCAAAACACTAATGATATGATAAAACAATGATGGATTCATGTATAATAGTCAAATATGAGTTAAAATCACGTACCCCGATCAACTCCATGAAAATCTCTCTTATCTCCCAAAACTGAGGTCTCTAACTCAAATTATGAAGAATGGGAACAAACCCACGATATTCCTCTTTTAGCCTAGTGATTCCGCATCTGCGGCTCGGCACCTGCGGAAAATCCATCGCAGGTGCGGATTCTTATTAAGCCTGAACATTCTCTTCTGCGATCACCACCCCCTTCTGCGGGAAATGTCTTGCTTCTACAAGACCGCTTTTGTGGAAGCTCTATTGTACCTACGGTCCAACACAATCCACTCAAGGTCCGCTTCTGCGGAACATCGCCGCACCTGCGGATGCGCTTCTGTGCCCAGGTGTCCGCACCTATGACCCTTCCCTTGGCTGGCCTCTTCGCTTCTGTGATGACCCCCTCGCACCTGCGTGTCCACACCAGCGGCCAAGCCCACCACAGGTGCGATGACACCAGAACATCAGCAACCTTCAGCAATCAACTATGTCCAAGAATGATCCCGATTTCAATCCGATTCATACCAGAGCCCCCGAGACCCCGTAAAAACATATCATCAAATTCCAAAACACATAGAGAACCTACTCGAGGCCTAAAATCACATCAACCAACATGGATTTTACAATTGCAACCCAATTCTAACCTATTGAAACCATGGACATTCAACTTCCAAAACTAATGTTGATTCATGCCAAACCAACTCCGATTGACCTCAAATTTTGTATACAGGTCATAAATAACACAACAGACCTATTCCAAGTACTGGAATAGGAATATGACTCCAATATTAATAAAGTCAACTCTCAGTCACATTTCACATACTTCCAAACCTTCAACTTTCTAACTTTTGCAATTCAAGCCAAAATGACCTACGGATCTCCAAATTGATATCCAAGCATACTTCTAAGTCCAAAATCATCATACAAAGTTATCGGGACCGTTAAAACTCCATTGCGGAGTCGTTATACAAAAGTCAAACTCCGGTCAACTCTTTCAACTTAAGCTTCCAACTTTGGGACTAAGTGTACCATTTCATTCCGAACCTCACCCGAAACCAAACCAGCCACCCGGGAAAGTCACATAACCACAATATAACATAGAGGAAGCAATAAATAAGGGGACGGGGCTAAAACACTCAAAGTGACAAGCCGCGTCATTACATCCTCCCCTTCCTAAACAAACATTCATCCTCGAACAAATATAATGACAGACCTGAAGTGAGTAAAAGATGAGGATAACGGCTATGCATATCATGCTCGGTCTCCCAAGTCAGCTCCTCAACTTGTTGACCCCTCCATTGCACCCTCACTGAAGCAATGCTTTTTGACCTCAATTTTCGGTCCTGCCCGTCCAATATGGCCACCAAATCCTCAACATAAGACAATTTTTTGTCCAATTGGACTGAGATGAGATCTAAAACATGGGACGGATCACCGTCATACTTACAGGGCATAGAAACATGGAACACCGGATGAAGTGCAGATAAATTAGGCGCCAATGCAAGCTCGTAGGCCACCTCTCCCAAGGATCTCAAAAGGGCCGATATACCTAGGGCTTAACTTTCCCTTCTTCCCGAACCTCATCACACCCTTCATGGGTGAACCCGGAGCAAGACTCGCTCTCCAACCATGAATGAAACATCACGAACCTTCCGATCCACATAACCTTTATGTCTAGATTGGGTTGTACGAAGCCTTGAATCAACTTGACGTTCTCGCAGGCACCTCAGACCAAATCCGTGCCCAATAACTTAGCCTCTCCTGGATCAAATCCAAACAACTGGAGAATGATATCATCTCCCATATAGGGCCTCATAAAGAGCCATCTCGATTGGTAGCTTTTGTTGTAGGAAAACTCTGCAAGAGGAAAGAATTGATCCGAAGAACCCCCAAAATCTATAACGCATGTACAAAGCATATCCTCTAATATTTAAATGGTGCGCTCGGACTGTTCGTCCATCTGGGGGTGGAAAGCTATACTCAACTCAACCCATGTTCCTAACTGACGCTGTATGAACCTCCAAAAGTGTGATGTAAACTGTGTGCCCCGATCAGAGATAATGGATACCGGCACACCATGAAGTCGGACAATCTCGCGGATATAGATTTGAGCCAGTTGCTCTGAAGAGTGGGTAGTCACTGCTGGAATGAAATGAGGCGACTTGGTCAACATATCCAATTACCCATACAACGTCAAATTTCTTCTGAGTCTGTGGGAGCCCCACAACGAAGTCCATGGTAAGACGCTGCCATTTCTACTCGAGAATCTCAAGTCTCTAAAGCAGCCCACCTGGCCTGTGATGCTCACACTTCACTTTGTGACAATTTAGGCACCGAGCTACATACTATAATATGTCTTTCTTCATTATCCTCCACCAACAGTGCTACCTCAAGTCTACATCTTAGCGGCACCCAGAAGAATGGAGTACCGCAAACTGTGGACCTCCTGAAGAATAAAATCACGTAACCTCCTTGACTTCGCGGTGTTTTACCATGTCCTTAAGGAAAAGCAAATGGGGATCATCATACTGATGCTCTCTGATGTGATCATATAAAGAAGACCG
Source organism: Nicotiana paniculata (assembly GCA_005239505.1). Classification (NCBI taxonomy): domain Eukaryota; kingdom Viridiplantae; phylum Streptophyta; class Magnoliopsida; order Solanales; family Solanaceae; genus Nicotiana; species Nicotiana paniculata. The sequence continues at coordinate 57,930 of ML336568.1, read as the reverse complement.
AGAAACCACGCAAGCAAGAACCTAACTGGGCTCCGAAACATCCAATCTAACAAATTGGTTAGCCAAGGCTTGAACATTTAATGCTAATGGCCTCTCTACTGCTGGTAGATATGCCAAAGTGCCCATAATCTCCACCTTTTGACTCAAGGCATCGACCACCACATTGGCCTTCCCGGGATGATATAAAATAGTGATATCATAGTCTTTAAGCAACTTTAACCACCTCCGCTTCCGCAAATTAAGATCTTTCTATTTGAATAGATGTTGTAGATTCCGGTGGTCGGTGTAGACCTCACAAGGGACACCGTACAAATAGTGCCGCCAAATCTTCAAGTCATGAATAATAGCTTCCAATTCCAAGTCGTGGTCTAGTAATTCTTATCATGGACCTTCAACTGCGGAGACGCGTAAGAAATCACCCTGCCGTCTTACATCAACATTGCGCCAAGGCTAACACGTGACGCATCACAGTACACAATGTAATACCCAGAACCCGTAGGCAATACTAACAGTGGGACTGCATTCAAAGTCATCTTGACCTTTTGGAAGCTCTTCTCACACTCCTTGGACCATATGAAAGGAGCACCATTCTGGGTCAATCTGGTCATAGGTGCAGCAATGGATGAAAAACCTTATACAAAACAACGGTAATACCCGGCCAAACCAAGAAAACTCCAGATCTCGGTAGCTGAAGATGGTTTGGGCCAACTCTGCATTGCTTTAATCTTCTTCGGAGCTACTTTGATCCCCTTACTTAACATCACATGACCCAAAATGCCATCGAGTCAAGCCAAAATTCACACTTTGAGAATTTTCATACAACTTCTTTTCTCTCAAGGTCTGGAGCACATTCCTCAAATGCTTCTCATGATCTTCCCCACTGCGGGAGTACACCAAGGTGTGGTCAATAAACACAATGACAAATGAATCATGATATGGATGGAATACACTGTTCTTCAGGTGCATAAATATTGTTGGGTCGTTGGTCAGCCCAAATGACATCAAGAGGAACTCGTAGTGACCATACCGAGTCCTGAAATCAGTCTTAGGGATATCCGATCCCGAATCTTCAACTGATGATACCCTGATCACAAAATAATCTTTGAAAACACTTTAGCACCTTGCAGATGATCAAATAGGTCATCAATGCATGGCAATGGATACCCGTTCTTCACTGTAACCTTGTTCAACTGCCGATAATCAATACCCATGCACATAGAAATATCGTTCTTCTTCACGAACAAGACTGGAGCACCCCAAGGAGACACACTAAGCCGAATGAAATCCTTATCAAACAACTCTTACAATTGCTCCTTTAACTCATTCAGCTCTGCTGGGGCCATATGATATGGTAGAATAGAAATAGGCTGAGTTCCCGGCAACAAACCAATACCAAAATCAATATCCCTAACGGGCGGCATGCCCGGAAGATATGCTGAAAATACATCTAGATAGTCTCTCACTGCCGAAACTGACTTAACAGTAGGAGTATCAACACTGGAATCCCTCATAAAGGCTAGGTATGAATCACACCCCTTCTCAACTATTTGTTGTGCCTTAAATAAGGACACAACCCTGCTAAGAACGTTATCCAAAGTACCCCTCCACTCCAACCGCGGTAAACCTGGCATAGACAATGCCATCATCTTGGCGTGACAATCAAGAATAACATGATAGGGCGACAACCAGTCCATGCCAAGATAACATCAAAGTCTACCATACTAAGCATTAATAGATCAACTCTAGTCTCAAAACCACTAATAACAACTAAACACGACCGATACACACGGTCAACAATAATAGGATCTCCAACATGCACGAACACCATAAACAAGAGAACTCAAAGAATCATGAGATATACCCAAATACGTAGCAAAGTAAGATGATACATATGAGTAAGTGGAGCCTAGATCAAATAAGACTAATGTATCTCTATGACAAACTGGAACAATATTTGTGATATCTGCGTCTGATGCAATTTCCTCCGTCCTACCCGGAAAAACATAACATCTGGCCTGGCCTCCCCTTCTAGGGTGACTCCTACCTACCTGACCTCCACTTCTAGCTGGCCGTGCAGGTGGAGCGGCAAATGGAGCAGTAACCATGGTCTGAGAAGTCGGTGGACCCTGTGGGATACGTGGAGCCTGAGTAGTTGGTGGAGGTTCTCTCCTCCTGAGTCTGGGGCAGTCCCTCGCCATATGATGGGTATTTACCACACTCAAAACAAGCTTTAGGTGCGTGGCTGCTAAAACTGGCTCGGGCATGGTCGGCTGACTGACTGCTGAAAGCACCTAGTGTAGGAGGGCACTAGACAATGGCGGAGGATAATGGGCAACTTGAGACCTGGAAGTAGCCGGAGTACCACTAGAAGATGGAAGTGCTGAATGAACTGGACCGTTCACATAGCCCCTACCATGACTAGCTACAACTAGGGCGCGGACACCACTATACTTGCCACTCGAGGCCTCTTGGCCTCCCTATCCTCTCTCTCATGGCCCCGCATACCCTCCAACCTCTATGCGATCTCTACCACCTGCTGATATGGGGTATCTTTCTCCAACTCTCTATCCATGCTAAATATAATACCATAGTTGAGCCCATCGATAAATTGATGGCCTCTCTCTGACTGTGGAAACCAATGAAGGTGCATCTCTGGTCAACTCACTAAATCTGACAACATACTCTGACACTGTCATAGAACCCAGCGCAACTGCTCAAACTTTGCACACCATTCATCTTGAAGGCTTTTGGGAGCAAACTCTCGAGAACATCTCTAAAAACTGAGACCATGTGAGTAAAGATTCATCACCTGGGCTACCTTCCTCATAAGCACGTCACCACTGATACGCTGCTCCCGATTGCTGGAATGTAGTAAAAGCAACCTCGCTTATCTCCACAATACCCATGGTGCAAAGAATACAGTGGAACTTCTCTAGAAAAACCTTGTTCATCCTCTATAGCTAGGCTGCTGAAAGTAGGAGGGTGGTACTTTTTGTACCTCTCAAGTCTAAGTTGCTCCTCTTCAGATGCTGCTAACCTAACCTCAGGCTAAATCGGAACAATAGACTGTACTGGTATAACCTCTGGGACCTGATCAACATGGACCCGCTGCTTTGGAGTACGGGCCGCGGGAGTCTGAGCTCCTCCCCCAGCCTGAGATGTGGCTGGTGCAAGGGGAATCAACCCCGCCTGAGCTAGAGGACAAAACATGCTCAAGAACTATGCAAGGGTCTCCTGAAGTGCAGGGGTGGAAACATGCGCCTCAAGTTCCTGCCCCCAACTGGAGCTACTGGCGGCTCCTAAGTCGCATCTCGGGAAGATGCTCTAGCTGCACCATGTTCCCCTCCTCGGCCTCCGCCCTGGCCTCTCGCGGCTCTAGCATGGAGGGAGGGTGTCTGATCATCATATCCAGCAGTGCGTGTCCTCACTATTTGTGAGAGAATAGAAAGACAAAGATTCAGAATTTTAAAGTTATGACCCATTGTTTAGCCCATCTTGACCCAAGTAAACTTTGGGTTGGGTGTCAAGACCCCAATCTCCCTCCATAGGATGTTGCGATGGCACCTAGTCTATAAGACTAGGTAAGCCTAACATACATGAAGAAATAACAGAAATAATAATAGAATTTTGAATTTACACCAACCAACTATCAGAAAATGAACTCCACAATACGGCTGGCAATAACTACCAAAATCTGGTGAGATTGAGTCATAAGATCTACACGAGTATACTCAACATTCCTAACGCATCACTATCTAAATAAAGAGTACACAATAGAGAACAACGACAAAGGGTGACTTCGAGGCCTGCGGACGCCGACAGGTATACTTTTAAGTCTCATATCTGGAAGCTATACTCACTAGTGTCTAACCTGGTAAGAGGTACATGTCGCCCCCCTTTTTCTTGAAAAATCGGGTTTTGACATGTGAAAACTCTTTTAAGAAAGTATTAAAAATGAAGAGTCGCCACCTAACAATTTTTAAGGTGCGTTAGGGCACCTATTTGCAGATAAATCTGTTTGACTAGTAAACATCACCAAAGATCGGGTAAGGGCTCGAAATTACCTCGAAGTGAAGGTGTTAGGCACTCTTCGAGGTCCAAAATTATGGTTCCCAGTTGAATTTAAATTAAATACACAAAGAGAGAGCACAAAATTTAAGAATTCTATTATAAAAATATTTTGAACAGAGAGGTACAACTATTTTTTATTCTAATTGAAAAGAAAGAAAATGGTGGTGGTGGTCGTGGTGGTTGGGGGGGGGGGGGTCCTATGTTTTTTAGCCTAAAGGATCACCCTGTGCAACATAAATAATATTTCGTAACTCTCTCGAGATGGGGTGTTACTCATATTATTCGGCGGGCACAGACTATCATCTCCTGCTACCCGATTACAATGTTAAAGTTGTTTACCTAAAAGCGCTCTAATTCAGTTCTAAGTCGTTCCTTATTCGTGCATTACCCATCCCATACCTATGGTCCAGGAGGTTTTGGACCTCTCTTTGGATGGCTCTAGAACTTATCTAGGCTGCTCAAAATGTAAAAACTAGGCGACAAACAAAACATCTAAGGACTTCACATAGATGCAATTAAAGGCTCACACTGACCTCCGCACTTAAGCAGCAAGTGCATGCAAACACATATATCAATCATGAATTGGCAGAATTCAGAGTCTTAAACCTATAGACATGATTTCTAAGCGATCAAAGCATGCAAGTGAATTTAAGATGCAAGATATCACTTATAGACATAATTGTGCAGGTATTATTAGCTAATTATTAAAAGTATTAAGTTACCAAATCCCATATGTGATGCCTAGGTGATCTACACAATTGGGTATAATAGAATCTGTTGGGAGGAGTCCCAGAATTATCCAGATTTTCCTAACAGTGACGCTCAGAAACAATGTTTGAGTAGTCTAATATTAACCAATTAACAAGCAATTGTTTCCTATAGGCATGATCTCTAAAAGTTGATGATTAGAACTTGCTTTACTTATACTTAATCCTATAGACAGAATTTTTGGTGATCAATGCAATACAATAGAAAATGAAGTGATCAGAATCCCATAGGCATGATTTCTAGTGAATAGATGAAGTGAATTGAAAGAAAGCTCGTTACCATTTGTTCCCATAGGCAGGTTTTTAACGCATTTTGTTCCTATAGGCATGATTTTTCACGCATGAAAATTGAATGAGAGCTCACTTCCTATAGGCATGCTGTATATAAACACATAGAAGTAGACATAGCATTTGAACTCATGATTAATGGTAAACAAGTAGTGTGTGTGCTTCTCCTAATGTCATCATTTCTACAGTGCTCATGTAATCGAACAACACATATAGCAAACACATTATCAAGTCTTATAGGCATGTTATCTACCCATTGTATATGTAGATATTGAATTATACCCATTCCCGTTTACTAACACACCTAATTGTTTATACAAAGGTTATTACATGCCTAATAATGAGTAAAAATACAAAGGTTACATAATAGTGATAATAGGCCCACAACAGGCCCAAATAAAATAAATACCCAGCATTACTTGGGCCTTCAATAACTCTTACATACCATACCTAGGCCTTTAACAAAGAGCAAATTCAATGTACGACTCAGGAATCCATAATAGAGTCCAAAGCCAATTTATTCAACCACATCACCAAGTGTTGCATCACTTGAACCAACAACAAATAACAGGATGGAATAGGGAGAGATATGAGTAGTTTTAAGATTGAGGGAGTGACTAAGGACCAAGCCCTAGTGTGCCAGAGTTCACAAGGGCCTCAATTGGACCCCGAGCGGTGCTCACACTAGGGAGGCCAACAATTAGAACCTAGGTAGCCTTGGCTTTCAGACGGCTAAGAATGAGAAATTCAGGATAGCATGAGTAACAAGTAAGGAGAGTGGACAGTGATGGAGGTACACACATATCCTAAAGTAGACATAGACAAATTGAGAATACAAAGCAACTAATCAAGCAGGTCATATGACTTGTTCAGTTGAACTCCAACATTAGCAAGTATCACATAACATTTACATATTGAGAAAGTTAGGGGGGAACAAGTTTGCAAGGTTTGACAGAAGTTTACAATAACAGGTTGAGACCTAAGAAGTCCAATTTAGGTTAAGTCTACATCTTAGCATCATAAGAAAAACATGTTAATTCTCATCAAAAGGCAAGGCAACATTGAAACATGATAGGAACACACATTATGATAGGCCCAGTAATCACTAAAGGAACAAGGAACTAAGACATGCTGGGTGACATATTAGCAAAGAAGCAAGATCTTAGTTGAGGGAAAATGTCTTATAACAGATTAAAATACATTAATTATGCAAGACAAACATCATAGAGATTCAGAACAGAGTGGAAAAGTAAATTCATGTCAAACAAGACATATAGCTATTCTAGCATTGACACAGTAGACTAATTACATAAAGAAGGTACAGGTTATGCTAAGTATAGGTCCTGATCATGCTAATTTGGCAATAGGGCAAACACTTAGAAGGTTACAACAACTAGTGAATCAAAGAGGGGCTTAAACATGCTAAATGTCATAGAGAGCAGGGTCAAACATATTAGATAGGAGAGCTACCACCACAAAATTTCTGAATATGGGTCATACATTAGGTGTGCATATTCATGCTTTTGGACTCACTACACTAGTCGACTAAAAAGAAGTACAAATTATGCTACAAATTATGCGAGTAGGGCATATTCAAGTAAAAAATGGATAGCAAAAGACTAAATTAAATACCAGAAGCTGCTAATAAATGTAAGAGTCCCAAACAATGATAATTTAACACATTGACTCGTCAGAATTTAATAGAACTAGGTTTAGGCATGCTTGAAACTAATAGTTAAAGAGACCTAAAGAATTGAAGGAAGCAAACGGAATTGCACACAAACACAGTCCAAAAAACATATCTGAACTGACCAACTTCAGGAATGAAAACATATACAAACCTGTCACGACCCCAAATCCTAAGCTGGTCGTGATGGCGGCTATCATGGAACTAGGCTAGCCAACAATTACATACTGACATAATATTTCATAATTTTCAAAACTATTCCGTTCTTTCACAAAAATTCTTTCGCTTAAGCAGTTTAAAGCAACAAAATGAAATAAAAAATTTACATACTACCCCAAAACCCGGAATCAACCGTCATGAGCATCTACGAGTAGTACAAAATAACCCTACTGTTAAAATACATCAAGACTCGGAACGGGGAACTAAGTACAAAACAAGAAATGGGAAAAGAGATGATGTGGAAGCTGAACAACTACCTCGAAGTCCCAACTCTGGCTCCACACGAAGAAGGAAACTAGCGCTTGGTACCAGCACCTGTATCTGCACACAGGGGTACATGGAGTAATGTGAGTACGCCAACTCAGTAGTAATTAAAATAAATCAAGTCTAAGCAGTAAGAAACACATAAGATCAAATCATCAGTTCACCATAAGCACAACCTTTCTTTCCAACAGTGTGTGTGTGTGTGTATATATATATATATATATATATATATATATATATATATATATATATATATATATATATATGAAATCAACATGCTTTAAAAGCCAACTTTAGGAAAATCCTTTGAAAAATGTGTTTTTCCAACAATTTCAGAAATAAAATTCCCGAAGAGTTTAGTGTAAAATGAAATAACTCATAAATAGCCCCTCGGGCCAAAACATGAATCATAAATCACCCCTCGGGCAAAACATCACTCAGAAATCAGTCACTCAGCATACCTCACAATCACTCAGTATCAGCCCCTCGGGCAACCTCACTGTCACTCATGCCTCCGAATCACTCATCACTCGGCACTCGCACTCAGTAGGTACCTGTGCTCATTGGGGGTGTGTACAGACTCCGGAGGGGCTCCTTCAGCCCAAGCGCTAAAAATCAAGCCACGTCGTGGCATCTCATATCCTTACAATCAGGCCCTCAGCCTCACTCAGTTAGAAACTCTCAGTAAGCCCCTCGGGCTATCAGTAAAACAGGGTACTCGACCCAAAATATCATTTTATAACTCAAATAGTGTAAATAAGGCTGAGTTTTGAAAACAGTTAAGCATAATATGACTGAGTGTAAATCATAAGTCAACACAGTGAGGAAATAACAGTAAAAATCCCCCAAGGGGTCAAAACAAGTTGGTGCAAGGACCCAAACATGGCTTACAACCCAAATATAGCAATAGTTTTAGAACACAATTTTAACATATGATTTAGAGTAAAATACGCAACTCAGTATTTGCCGCAGAAAGGACCAAGTCCAAATCCAAATCAGTGCACGCTACACACTCGCCATCCGGCATGTGCGCCACTCCAAAACTAGTGAGAAAATACGAAGTCCGGGGTTTCATACCCTCAGGACAAGATTTATAGTCATTACTTACCTCAACCCGGCCCAAATACTAACCCGCGATGCTCTTGCCTCTCGAATCGGCTCCCGATTGCTCCGAATCTAACCAAAACCAGATTAACATCATCAATATATGCTAAAGGAACAAGGCCAATCGAATACTATCGATTTTATCCAAAATTCCCGAAATTGGCCAAACCCGAGCCCCGAGCCCACGTCTTGGAATTAGATAAGAATTGCATCACGAGAATCCTTATCCTTCCTGAGTCTACACATATAAAATGCATCAAAATCCGACCACAATTCACCCCCAAAATTCCTAATTATAAGACTCAATTTCCCAACCCTAAACCCCCAATTTATGCCATTAAATCCACTAATTCCAAGCCTCATCCGTCACATAATAACATAGAATCGAGGTTTTAGACCGAGAAACTTACCTCCACTGAAGACCCTCGAAATCCTTCTCCAAATTGCTCTCAAAATGACTCAACCCGCATGCAAAAGTGATGAGAAATGCCAAAAAATACTTCCTGCCCAGTGAAACTACACCTGCGGCCCTTGCTTCGCACCTGCGGTCCCAGGTGCGCACCTGCGGAATTCCACTAAAAGCCCAAATCTCGCACCTGCGGTGAGTCACCCGCACCTGCGGCTCCGCAGCTGCGGCCAATGCCTCGCACCTGTGACTTCCTCCAGCCTGACCCCTTTTTGCACCTGCGCAAGCCACCCCGCATCTGCAGAGTCGCACATGTGGCTAGCCTTCCGCAGGTGCGACCACACTATATTCCTGGCACCAGCAGCTTCTTCAGCTGCATTTTCCAACTTCAATCCCTCCGGCGACTATCCGAAATCATCCCAAGCCCCTCGGGACCCCAACCAAAAATACAAATAAGTCCCATAACCTTATTCAAACTTAGTCGAGCCTTCGAAACAACCAAAACAACGCCAAAACACCAAAATCACATCGGATTCAAGCTTATGAACTTTAAGATTTCAAAATTTCGCCAATGATGTCGAAACCAACCAAAATGCGTCCGAATGACCTGAAAATTTGCACACACGTCCAAAATGACACTACAAACCTGCTCCAACTTCTGAAATTCCATTCCGACCCCGATAACCTATTTTCCACTGCCGACCGCAAATCGCCAAAAACTAACTTTCGCTAATTCAAACCTAATTCTACACCGGACATAAAATCTTCATTCCGAACACACTCCTAAGTCCCAAATCACCTAACGAAGCTATTCGATCCATAAAATCTACATTCCGAGGTCGTTTACCAATAAGTCAACTCCCAGTTGACCTTTCCAACTATTAAGCCAATTTAAGAGACTATGTGTCTTAGTTCTCACCACGACTACTCCGAACCCGAACCAACTGTCCCAACACAACATAAATAGGCTAAGAAACATATGATAAAGTAGAAAAGGGGGAAACATGGCTAATCTTACAGAACGACCGGCCAGGTTGTTACATCCTCCCCCTCTTAAACAAATGTTCTTCCTCGAACGGGTCTAGAAACATACCTGGAGTCTCAAATAAGTGAGGATATCTACTCCGCATATACCGCTCGGTCTCCCAGGTGGCATTATCCACCGGCTGTACTCTCCACTGAACCTTCACTAAAGCTATATCATTAGACCTTAGCTTTCTGACCTGACGACCCAAAATAGACACTGGATCTACCTCATATGCTATATCACCCTCGAGTTGAACCGTGCTGAAGTCCAAAGCATGAGACGGGTCACCAACATACTTTCGGAGCATCGAAACATGGAACACCGGATGAATACTCGATAAGTTGGGAGGCAGGGAAAGTCTAAGACACCTCCCCAATCCTCTGAAGCACCTCAAATGGCCCAATGAACCGGGGACTCAGCTTTCCCCTCTTCCCAAACCTCATAACACCCTTCATGGGTGACCCCTTCAGCAACACCTTCTCCCCAATCATGAAAGACACATCTCGGACCTTCCGGTCCGCATAACTCTTCTGCCTAGACTGAGGCGCGCGAAGCCGCTCCTGAATCAACTTCACCTTACCCAACGCATCCTGAACCAAGTCTGTGCCCAATAGCCTAGCCTCGCCCGGCTCAAACCAACCAATCGAAGATCTGCACCTCCTACCATATAAAGCTCATACGGAGCCATCTAGATACTCGACTGATAACTATTATTATATGCAAACTCCGCGAGTGGCAGAAACTGGTCCCATGAACCCCCGAAATCAATAACACACGCACGCAACATGTCCTCCAGAATCTGAATAGTACGCTCTGACTGCTCGTCGGTCTGAGGATGAAACGCTGTGCTCAACTCAACCTGAGTAACTAACTCCCTCTGCACGGCCCTCCAAAACTGAGTACCTCTGTCGGAAATGATAGAAAGTGGAACCCCATGCAATCCGACAATCTCCTTGATATAAACCTCAGCTAACCGCTCCGAAGAATAAGTAGTACCAATGAGAATTAAGTGCGCGGACTTGGTCAGCCGATCCACAATAATCGATATAGCATCAAATCTCCTCGAAGTCCGTGGAAGCCCAACTACGAAGTCCATGTTGATCCGCTCCCACTTCCACTCCGGAATATCTAATCTCTGAAGCAATCCACCCGATCTCTGGTGCTCATATTTGACCTACTGATAGTTGAGACACCGAGCCACAAACTCAACAATATCCCTCTTCATCCGCCTCCACCAATAATGTTGTCTCAGATCCTGATACATCTTTGCGGCACCCGGATGGATGGAATACCGCGAACTATAGGCCTCAGCTAGAATCAAATCTCGAAGCCCATCCACATTGGGCACGCAAATCCGGCCCTGCATCCTCATGACCCCATCATCACCAATAACCACATCTTGGCATCACCGCGACGGACCCTGTCCTGGAGAACGAGCAAGTGTGGATCATTATACTGGTGTGCTCTAATCTGATCATAAAGAGAAGACCTGGAGGCTACACAAGCCAATACCCGCGGGGTCTTTGATAGATCCAATCTCAAAACTGACCCGCTAAAGCCTGAACATCTAGTTATAAAGGTCGCCTCTGCTACTAGAAGGTAGGCTAGACTCCCCAAACCCTCTACTATGCGACTCAGGGCATCGGCCACTACGTTGGCCTTCCCCGGATGATATAGAATGGTGAGGTCATAATCCTTGAGAAGATCCAACCATCTCCTCTGACGCAAATTCATATCCTTCTGCTTAAAAAGATGCTGCAAACTACGGTGATCAGTGAAAATCTCACAATGCACTCCATATAAATAATGACGCCAAATCTTCAAGGCATGTCATATTGATGAGGCGCGGGAGGATTTTGCGAATTTTGATTTTGTGTATTTTGGGGAGGTGCCGGGTTTTGGGCGTTTGTGTTTTGTTGGTTAATGTCAGGGACGCTTATGGTGAGGGAAATTTTTGCCACGTTCTGGACTTGCTCAAGCTCCCTTTGTAACTCCAATATTTTCTATTCCATACGTAAGACCAAATCATTCTGCGCTGGAGTACTCCGATTGTCTGAAGTTTCAATGTTCTCTGTGTGGGTAAAATTGTCTTTCCTAATACCACTCATATTATCCATTTTGGATTTTCCTTTGTTCTTGGGATCACTTGGTGGAGGAGGGGGTGGAGGACCTCTGGATTTGGTGTGATATGCTGACGATGATAGTATGTACGAACCAACCTTGGGGAATGAGAATAAACAAAAGAAAAGAAAAACAAAAAGGTAACCAAGTCAGTAAGGAATATTAAAAGGATGTTTGCGATTGTGAACATGTGTTGCAGAATCAGTAAATAAATTCGCGTCCTAATTTGAGGGACCTCATTGTGCCAAGGTAGTCCTAAGCGACACATAGAATTGGATAAAATTTAGGCCAATAATTGCGTCATTTGATTAATGCGAAAATGAGTCTAATCTTTACTAAAACGACAATAATGAGAAAGTCACTAATGTCATTTGCCTTATTACAATCAAAAATCTAAACGAATCTAGAAAGCAGTAAAGACATTGTTTCCAAATCTACTTGGCCCCAGAGGGACCTTCTCCATGCTTAGCCTTCTTGGATCCATCAATCAAGTTCCCTAGATCGCGCATGTCCAATAGTAGGTAAGCCTTTGCTAGATAACCTCCTTCATTGCCTTCCGTGTTCTGCCAATCTGAGAGCCTCTTCCTCATCTTCCCCTCAAGTTCCATTAGCCCTTGCTCCAAACATTCCAACCTCTCTGTTGATTTAGTAGAAATTTCTTTCCATTCGTTGATTGCTTCCATATCCACTTTGTGCTGTTCGAAATGCCTAGCTTCAGACTTGAAGAACTTCTTGCGCAACATCCTATACTTGACTTGTGCTTCAGCAACGTCGTCTATAACCCTATTTGTTAGATTAATCCCTGGCTTGACATCTCCCGCAATATCGTCTAACAACCATGATGGGTAGAAGTATACATGACCGGCATGATACCTGTCCGGCTCGATAGTATCTTTCTCCACAATGACCTTTTGATTCCACATATGCTGTGCCTCGAAAAATAGAATGATGTTTCCTTTAAAGTCTGCTTTGTACTGGACCATATTGGAAACCCGGGGTATAACCTGTTTTCTTCCGGCTTGCCTTATTACCCTTATAAGAGCATAAGGATAGATTCCTCTTTACCTGATCAACACAAAATAAGTAGCTTCTCTTGACCTGATGATGAACTCGCTGCTAGGGAACCATTCAAACATCCAATGTACCTTTTCGTCAGTCAAATTGCTGAAGAAACGTACCGAGCTCACAGTACTCCCAGGTTGTGCAAACCTATCTGAGATAAATGTCATTATTTTTGGATGATGGTAGGATATTTAGTAATTCAATGGTGGTCGCAGAAGCTCTTGATGATATTCTCCTCTATGGAAATGTTCTAATAAGCAAACTTGCAGCAACAAATTACAGCCCTCGAAGTGCCCATACCCGTGCTTGCATCAATCTAGAGCCGGCCAAGATCATGGGGATGATAGTGTAAGTTTCTCCCTCAATTCCTTCCATTAGAGTCCTAGCGACCCTGGCTAAGCGAGTGCAGATTCTTCCCTCTCTCATCTAAAATATCAGCAACTCTAAGAAAGAGACAATGAACACAAAAACTCGACGGTATGTCCAACCCAATGAAGTAATGGAAAGTTCATCATGGTGAAGGCGATATGAGTTGCTATACCCATAACGTTCATAAAGGAATTCAAATGGGATGTATGACTTCTTCAGACAGAGTAGCTCATAATTTTTCTTGAAACTCATCATTTTCAGAAAACTGCGGGGAGTGCGATTTTGTAGTACTAATAAACCCGGACTATCCCATGGTAGCCTAGAAAAAAGAGAGGAGTCATTTCTATGTCACCAAATCGGAAGACAACTCTTTTCTCATCCCAAAACATAGTGGTGGCCTCAATTAGTGCATTATTTGTCCGAATGTCCAACAAGGATTGTAAATTACCAAGGATCCTTTTCACATGATTCTTGTCACTAGGTGAGAGGTTCTTCGACCAATCAAGATGAAAAGGTCGGATGTTTTGAACCATGCCAAACCTGGGGACTTCATGCCTAATTTTCTTCAAAACAAATAGAGTTAGCCGTTTCCCCTCTGGATCTGACTATTTACACATTAATGATCAACATACTGGCATGTTTTCTCCAAGTAATACACATAACGTGATGGTGTCCATTGGGATTATGGAAATCCCGTCGGACTTTGGACAAGGCTTATCTTAGTGGATTATCACGTGGACAACGTTCTAACCCAAACTAGGTTAACATGATGCATGCACATTTGATACTAGAGCGAGGTTTCTAAAAGGGTCTAGACCGGTACTATCAAGTGGAAAACTTGAGAGGGAAAGGCACGGAACCGTCGACTATACCACTAATCGACTAGTTTACTACAGGTAAGCCTTTCCAATTTAAAGGGTAATTTTGGAAGAGCACCGATACTCATCAAGTGCCACTATGGTATTAGTTGGGCACGAGTGGAATAAGATGTGCAACACGCTTTATGCAAAGATAATAACACATTTCCTAGTATTTTCATGATACATATGTGAAAGCGATAAACGCAATATTAAGATAAAACATAAAAGACTTAAAAAGAAAGACAAATGAAGAAGTTAGCTCATGGAATATAGGGGATGTAATAAAGTAATCAAGGAAGTAGGGGTGGGAGAGACATGATGTAGCAATCCTGAAGCAAATGATGAGCAGTTTAGAGAAGATAAAGGTGAATAGGAAAGGGATATGCATATTATAACCAATTTAAGAAAGGACAGACAGAGAAGAGAAGGGATTTGCATATTACAACGAATTTAAACAAACAAAGGGAAAATAGGAGAGAGATGTCCATGTAACAACGAATTAGACAAATAAATGGAAAATGGGAGAGGGATGTGCATATAGCAGTAAATAAAAAGGAAGAGGGAAGCACGTTTTATCAAATAAGACTAATTCATATAATCCAAATTCGCTAGTATCCCCAGAAGAGTCGTCATGCTGTCGCGCCCCTTTTTCTCGCGATATCGGGTTTCGACATTTGACAACTCTTTTAAGGAAGTGTTAAAAGAGAACAGTCTCCACCTAACGATTTTTAAGGTGCGTTAGGGAACCTATTTGCAACTTACTCTGTTTGACTAGTCAACATCACCAAAGATCGGTTAAGGGCTCGAAATTACCTCGAAAAGAAGGTGTTAGGCAGTCTTTAAGGTCAATAATTGTGGTTCCCGGCTGAATTTAAATTATACGGATTAGTCTATGTGATAAAATAAATGAAAAGAGAGCATAAAATTTAAGAATTCTATTATAAAAAGATTTTGAACAGAGGGGTACAACTATTTTTGATTCTAATAGAAAAGAAAGAAAATAGGAGGGGGTCCTATGTTTTTAAGCCTAAAGGATCACCCCGTGCAACATAAATAATATTTCATAACTCCCTCGATATGGAGTGTTACTCATATTATTCAGCGGGCACAAACTATCATCACCTGTTACCCGATTACTATGTTAAAGTTGTTTACCTAAAAGCGCTCTAATTCAGTTCTAAGTCGTGCTCTACGCGTGGATTACCCGTCCCATACCTATGGTCCACGAGGTTTTGGACCTCTATTTAGATGGTTCTAGAACTTATCTAGGCTGCTCAAAATGTAAAAACTAGGCGACAAACAAAACATCTAAGGACTTCATATAGATGCAATTAAAGGCTTACCACTGACCTCTGAACTTAAGCAGCAAGTGCACGCAAACACATATATCAATCAGGAATTGGCAAAATTCAGAGTCTTAAACCTATAGACATGCTTTCGAGGTGATCAAAGTATGCAGGTGAATTTCAGATGCAAGATATCGCTTATAGACATAATTGTGCAAGTATTATAAGCTAATTATTATTAACAGTTTAAGTTACCAATGTGATTCTAGGTGATCTACGCTATTGGGTATAACAAAATCTGCTGGACGGAGTCCCAGAATTATCGAGATTTTCCTAACAGTGACGCTGAGAAACAATGTTTGAGTAGTATAATATTAACCAATTGACGAGCAATTGTTTCCTATAGGCAGGATCTCTAACAGTTGATGATTAGAACTTGCTTTACTTATACTTAGTCATATAGACAATATTTCTAGTGATCAATGCAATAAAATAGCAAATGAAGTGATCAAAATCCCATAGGCATGATTTCTAGTGAATAACTGAAGTGAATTGAAAGAAAGCTCGTTACCATTTGTTCCTATAGGCAGGTTTCTAACGCATTTGGAAGTAGTCATGCAAATTGAAGGAGTGCTCACTTCCTATAGGCATGCTGTCTATAAACACATAGCAGTAGACATAGCATTTGAACTCATGATTAATGGTAAACAATTAGTGTGTGTGTGCTTCTCCTAATGTCATGATCTCTACAGTGCTCATGTAATCGAACAACACATATAGAAAACACATTATCAAGTCCTATAGGCATTTTATCTACCCGTTGTGTATGTAGATATTGAATTCTACCCATTCCCATTTTACTAAAACCCCAATTGTTTATACAAAGGTTATTACAGGTCCAATAATGAGTAAAAGTACAAAGGTTACATAGTAGTGATAATAGTCCCACATCATGCCGAAATAAAATAAATACCCAGCATTGTTTGGACCTTCAATAACTCTTACATAGCATACCCAGGCCCTTATCAAAGAGCCACATTCAATGCACGACTCAGGAATCCATAGGAGTCCAAAACCAATTTATTCAACCACAGCACCAAGTGTTGCATCACTTGAACCAACAACAAATAACAGGATGGAGTAGGGAGAGATAGGAGCAGTTTTAAGATTGAGGGAGTGACTAAGGACCAAGCCCTACTGTGTCAGAGTTCACAAGGGCCTCAATTGGACCCCGAGAAGTGCTCACATTAGGGAGGCCAACAATTAGAACCTAGGTAGCCTTGGCTTTCAGCCGGCTAAGAATGAGAAATTCATAATAGCATAAGTAACAAGTAAGGAGGGCGGACAGTGATGAAGGTACACTCATATCCTAAAGTAGACATAGCCAAATTGAGCATACAAAGCAATTAATCAAGAAGGTCATAAGACTTGTTCAGTAGAACTCCAACATTAGGAAGTAGCACATAGTAAACACATACTAAGAGAGTTAGGGGGGCAACAGGTTTGCAAGGTTTGACAGAAGTTAACAATAATAAGTTGAGACCTAAGAAGTCCTATTTAGGGTAAGTCTACATCTTAAAATCATAAGACAAACATGTTAATTCTCATTAGAAGGCAAGGCAACATTGAAACATGATAGGAACACACATTATGATAGGCCCAGTAATCACTGAGGGAACATGAAATTAAGACATGCTGGGAGACATATTAGCAAAGAAGCAAGATCATAGTTGAAGGAAAAGGTCTTAATAACAGATTAAAACACATTAATTATGCAAGACAACCATTACAGAGATTCAGAACAGAGCATGTCAAACAACACATGTAGGTATTCTATCACTAACACAGTAGACTAATTACATAAATAAGGTCTATGTTATGCTAAGTATAGGTCCTGATCATGCTAATTTGGCAATAGGACAGTACTTATTAGGTTACAACTACTAGTGTATCAAGGAGGGGCTAAAACGTGCTAAAAGTCATAGAGAGCAGGGTCAAACATAATAGATAGGCGAGCTATCACCACAAATTTTTTGAATATGGGCCATACAGTAGGTGTGCGTATTCATACTTTTGGAATCACTACACTAGTCGACTACAAATTATGCTACAAGTTATGCAAATAGAGCATATTAAAGTAACAAAATGGATAGCAAAAGACTAAATTAAACACCAGAAGCTGCTAACAAATGTAAGAGTCCCAAACAGTGATAATTTTAACACATTGACTAGTCAGAATTTAATAGAACTAGGTTTAGGCATGCTTGAAACTAACAGTTAAAGAGACCTAAAGAATTGAAGGAAGCAAACAAAATTACACACAAACACAGTCTAGAGAACATATATGAACTGACCAACTTCAGGAATGAAAATATATACAAACCATAGATGCTTAAGAATGAAATTGCAAAGTATAGTGACTCACTAGTTAAGCGAATAACAACAAAGAGTAAATTTCCATAGAAAACCCAGAATCCCTAATGCGTCAAAGTTCCCAAGAGCTTTGATGAAATTAGGGCAGTGCTCGCACCATGAATAAGTAAAGATGTTAATGGCCTTGGCTTTCAGCCGGCCAGTTTAAAATACTAAGCAAGAGAGGAGCAAAAACCCCAAGTTTTAGTGAAAAATCGATTTTCAAAAGTCTGTCCCAGAAGGAAAAATTAGGAGGTTTATATAGTGGTCAAAAATCGAGAAAGCATATAAGGAAACCGAGTAAAATTAACAATAAACAAGGAAAAGAAACATGCAAAACGATTCGACATCAATTTAAGAGAGAAAAATCTAGTAAACCCTAATTTTAGGGAAAGTGTAAATCAGCAAAATACAAACGAAATCAGACTCACACAGTGTAGAATAGAACGTGTGTAGACGAAATATGGTCCAGATTCAAGAGATAGGAGTCAATCGTATTTTCCATGTTTAGGCAAGTACTAGGTGATACCATGGAGAATCAACCAGTAACAGAAACACACGGATATGGTAAGTAGATGAGAGGTAAATCCCACTAGAAGAGGGATTAAGTGAGGGGTTTTGAGAGCCGACGGTTAGGGTTCTTCAGAGGGAAATGGGAGAGTCTTAGGGCGACGGGTGAGAGGGAATGAGATTAGGGTTTGGGGGTTGGGTAATTTAAAAGGGGGGAATTTTAAAGAGGGGGTTGGGTCGGGTTGGTTAGGCAGGTCGCGACTGGTTTGGGCTAGGGTTATTGGGTTAGGTCTGAAAAATTGATAAAAATTGGGCCAGCTTTTTTTAAAATAGAAATTAAAAGGAAAATAATTTAATAAAATAGTTAAATAAATATATAAAATACTACTTATGCAAATTAGTAATTTAAACAATAATAGGAGACTACAAAAAATATAAAATATTATTTTGAACCTAAATGAAATATCAATTGCAATAAGAATGAAAAATGTAGGCTATTATTGCAAATTTATGCAAATAGCCTAAAATACCATTGTAATTATATAAAGAAATGGAGTGAAAATATTTCAAAAATGTATTAGGAATGCAAATAATGATTTTAAAATTTTAAGACATCACAAATAATATTATGAAAATTATGAAAATTATAAGAAATGCTTGTGTAAATCCTGCAAAAAAAAAATGGCACTTTGAAAGTATGTATAATATTTGAAAAATATATGAGGGCGAAATTGGGTATCAACAGTACCTGGATCTGCATGAAAAGATGTGCAGAAACATAGTATGAGTACGTCACGATGGTACCCAGTAAGTATCAAGCCTAACCTCGGTAGAGGTGTGACGAGGTCACGTCAAGACACCTACTAGGATAAATAAAGAAGTTGAACATGTATGGTGTAGTATAATAAGGCAATAAAGGCATCAAGGGAGGAAGACATAATAAGAACACCAAGGAAACAATGCAGACAACACAAGTGATGTAAATGAAGGATAACAACAAGAATTACGTCCGGGGTACCACCTCGTATCTCATTTCACAATCACAATCACAATCACAATCACAATCATTCCTTATATCACTGCGGGAGCCTTACATTTAGTTATGAAAATAATTTTTTCCTGAAATAGCTACCCGCGTTTTATCCCACCTAATCACACCGCGTGACTTCATGTAGTTCTCCTACTAGCAACACGCGTATCAAGCCTACATTATCTCTCATGTGTGTCAACCCCTATCTTTATACCAACACATGTGTATCAATATCACAACATGTCACAACTTGCACCTCAAGTGCCCAAATACCCCAACTTTCCAAAAAAATCAACAATATAAATGTTTCAAAAATAAATAGACTGTGGATCAATCACAATGTGTACATGAGTCTCAATAATAGCAACTGAAGGTGAATAGCTCAACAAGAATGATATTTCAACAATTTATAACATTGCCTTAAAGTGATCATGGATTTTACAACTTCAACCCCACAACTCAACAATCATATATTCCAAGAAATAACAACTTCAAGTAAGGTAACTCAACAGTTAAATAATTAACAAGGCAATAAGGAAACAATAACTTCAACTAAGCATGTAAGGGAAAATAACAAGCAGGAGACCAGAAAAGTATTAACAATGTCAAATAAAGCATGTAAGGATAGATTAACGATGATGGATATAACATGTTATGATAATTCGATTAAAGGCGTGAAAGAATCTACATAGCTTAAACCGACCAATTACCACATATATCCCGTGACCCACTCGTCACCTTGCATACACGACTTTCACGTACCACAAATAGCACAAAACAACTCCAATTCTAAGGGGTAATTCCCCCACACAAAGTTAGGCAAGATACTTACCTCAAATACGCTAACTCAATCCACTAGTCAGACCTTTCCGCGAATATCCGACTCTGAACGACTCGAACCTAGACAAAAATAATTTTATACCATAAATAGAAACCATAAAAAACTATTCCATATAATAAGGTTGCAATGTTTAAAGAAAATAAAAAAGTCAACTCCGAGCTCGCATCTCAGAACCTGACCAAACTTACAATGAACATCAATTCAATTACGAGTTCAACCATACTAAAATTATGCAATTCCGACCTCAAATCGACCTTCGATTCCTCAAAAAATAGCTTATGAAGTTTTTCACAAATTTTCCCATTTTTTCCAACTCAAAACACTAATTAAATGATAAAACAATGATGGATTCATATATAATAGTCAAATCCGAGTTAAAATCACTAACCCCGATCAACTCATTGAAAATCTCTCTCAAAATTGCGCAACACCGAGGTCTGTAACTCAAAAGATGAAGAATTGGAAGAAACACCCAATCTGTCCCTTTTTAGCCCAGTGATTCCGCATATACGGACCAAGAGCCGCTTCTGCAACTCCGCACCTGTGGAAAATCCATCACAGGTGCGACTTCTCATTAAGCCAGAACTTTCACTTCTACGGTTACCACCCATTTCTGAAGTTCCACTTCTACAGGAAATGGCTCGCTTCTATGAGCCCGCTCCTGCGGTCCAATTCAATCCACTTAAGGTCCGCTTCTGCAAAAAATCGCCGACCTGCGGATGCAAATCTA
Source organism: Nicotiana paniculata (assembly GCA_005239505.1). Classification (NCBI taxonomy): domain Eukaryota; kingdom Viridiplantae; phylum Streptophyta; class Magnoliopsida; order Solanales; family Solanaceae; genus Nicotiana; species Nicotiana paniculata. The sequence goes on along the minus strand of ML336568.1, from coordinate 36,876 downwards.
CGCCCAGATGTCCACACTTGCGACCCTTCCCTTGTGGCCAAGTCCACCACAGGTACCATGACACCAGAACTTTAGCAACCTTTAGCAATCAACTAAGTCAAAATTGATCCCGATTTCAATATGATTCACACCCATGGCCCCCCGGACCCTGCCGAACATACCATCAAGTTCCAAAACACATAGCAAATCTACTCAAGGCCTAAAAACATATCAAACAGAATCGATTCTAGAAATCGCAACGCAATTTTAACCTATTGAAACCATGAACATCCAACTTCCAAAGTTAACTCCGATTGACCTCAAATTTTGCACACAAGTCATAAATGAGACAACGAACCTATTCCAGCTATCAAAATTCGAATCCGACCCCAATATTAATAAAGTCAAATCTCTGTCAAACTTTACAATCTTCCAAAACTTCAACTTTCTAACAATCGTCAATGCAAGCCAAAATGACCTACGGACCTCCAAATTGATATCCAAGCACGCTCCTATGTCCAAAATCAACATGAAGCTATTAGAACCGTCAAAACTTCATTCAAGAGTCGTCCACACAAAAGTCAAACTCCTGTCAACTCTTCCAATTTAAGCTTCCAACTTTGGGACTAAATGTCTCATTTCACTCCGAACCTCATCTGAAACCAAATCAACCAACCCAGCAAGTCACATAACCACAATATAATATAGAGGAGGAAATAAATAATGGAATGGGGCTAAAATAATCAAAATAACATGCGGGTCATTACATTGGGTATTGACCTAATTATTAGTGCAACCCATCTTGACCAACCCAAACTCAGCCTAAGCAACCCATTTGCCACCCTAATTCCTGTATTGTATGGATTTGATTAATTTTGAGTCCATCCCGATGGCATCATCCTTATTCTCTTACATTCTTGTTGAGGGTATCCGTTTCGAAGTCTAAAATATTCCCAGTTGGTATCCTGTGGTCAGAAAGCATGATCTATTCTAAGTCTAAACTTTATATCTCTTGAAGTTGATTCTGCACTTAGCTTATGTATATAAGTATCTATTTTACTTTACCGAGCCGCACTATAGTCAGTCGGATACGACATCTATTGTGCAACCACTCGTCTGTTGCATACGAAGAGATGTAAATATGATGCATTACCGAGCATTCCTATGGCCGGGTACGATCGGTCCCCTGTGTGGCCGGGTATGATGATGTGAGAAGTGAGGTTACCGAGAATTTGTATGGCCGGGTACGACCGAGTCCTCCACGAGATTGGGTATGGAGCTATGTCTGATGTAAGGCTACCGAGTCCTTGTGTGGCCGGGCATGACCGGGTCCTCCACGAGACCGTGTATGAAGCGATGTGTGATGTAAGGCTATCGAGCCCTTGTGAGCGTGGGTACGATCGAGTCCTCTATGAGTCCAGGTATGTAGTGATGAAATGCACCGCCAAGAGTGACTGAAAGTTTATTTATCTATACGTAATATAGTTATTGCGTGGTGCGTGTGGTTTATAGTTTCCACAGTTAATGCCTCTGGTGACTTGTCCTCAGTAATCAGGTTACGATTAAGTACTCATATCTCTTTTCTTAAGACAATGATTGTACATGATTATCTTAGTCTTACATACTCAGTTCATTATCCGTATTGATGCCTTATTTTCTAAGTTATGGTGTTCATGCCCAGAAGTACAGAAAGACCCGACGTCGTACCTCCCCAGTAGAGTGTTGTTCTAGCTGATTGGTTGTCGCTCGCCACTCCCTTAGAGTAGCTGTTCAGAATGCAATAGGTACTGAAGCAGATGTCACAAATGTTTTGGGTACAATGGGTCCTTGTCCCGACCAAGTTGTGTAATGTGTATATCTCTTTTGGTACTCTTAGAGGCTTGTAGACTAGCGTCAGTGTTCGGTTGTATGTAATAGTTGGACATGGTGATGTTAGTAACAGTGATGATCATGTATAAAAACGTCGATATTTCCTATGATAAACAATTATTCATATAATTATTTTGGTGATGTTACTTTAAGGCCTTGATGTCCTAGTTTATAGATAAAAAGATTGCGAGATCAGACGCTGGTTCGCACATGCCTTTAGGCACCGTGTGTCGGTCGTACCTCCTAAGGTCGGTGTGTGAGAAACTTGGTATTAGAGTAGGTCGTGTCCTAGGAAGTCTGCAAGCCATATCTAGTAGAGTCTTATTTATGGATATTTTGTGCATCGTACTTATAAAAAAGAGGCTACAAGATATTTAGGATGAATACCCTTCTTTCTAATCTAGATCGTACGATAGAGCTAAAGTCAATAAGTATTCGCTTCTATTTCTCATCTTGTTTATATTTATAGCGATGCCTACCACAAGATGTCAGGAAATTATGCATGGATTGAATGAAGAAGCAGGGAAAGGTACCAGTCAGGTGCCACCTGCCCCTTGGGTTAATATGGACTTCACGCTAAGGTTGGAACTCAGGCTTTAGGGACATCATGACCACCCTCAAAACAACATAGAGAAGTTAACGAACCTCATATTCCTCCCCCAGTTTCTACTGACCAAGATTTAGATATGAGGAGTGTAGTGTAGTTGTTAACTCGATTGGTGGCCTCTCAATCCCAACAACATGCCCCTGCCCTTTCAGACAAAGAATTCAGTACGAGAGTTCAAGAATTTGTAAATTTGGACCCCTAGTGTTCATAAGATCAGATCCAAACGAAGATCCTTAGAACTTTTAGATCAAATACATCAGACTTTACGAGTGATGCATGCCACTGATATTGTGTCTATAGAGCTTGCTTCTTATAGATTGAGGGACATAGTTATTGTGTGGTATGGTACTTGGGAACAATATAAGGGACCTCTTTCCCCAGCAATAGGATGGAGGGAATTCTCTAGGGCATTCTTGTAGCAGTATAGGCCCGTTAAACTTCGCCGAGATAGAAAAGATAAATTCTTGCGGTTGGAGCAAGGTAACATGAATATCTGGGAGTGCAACATGAATTTAACTCATTGGATATGTATGATCCATTGATGGTGGCTGAGATGAGTGACTGTCATGACCAAAAATCCGATGATGGCGCCTAAGACACTTGCTAGGAAATCCGGACATAATGATAAAGAACCAAAAAAATGAAATTTATAGAAATAACATAAGTTGAAATCTCAATGTAACAAAATACTTCTAATACATGATAAATCCTCCCCGAACTGGCAAACATAGTCATGAGGTCTAATACGGGAATACAGATCCAAAATGACTAAATATAATACTCTCAGAAATAAAGACAACGGTACATAAGAAAAGACAAGCCAAGACTACGGGCGGAAATGCAACTCTACCTCGTCTCTCGATACTCTGCTCAAACGCGACCCTACTACTGATAGCTGGTACCAACACCTGGATGTGCACAATTAACTGCAAAGTGTTGTATGAGTACAACCGACCAAATGTACTCAATAATTATTGTAACTAACCTTAGTAAGGTTAAAGAAGCAAGAATTATAAATGATACTTGCTATGACCTATACGGCTTCATCAATTTAATAAGTACAGAACAATAATGTGATCAAGTATAAAGCACCGACGGAACTATATGTGTGCGGGTGTGTACAATTATTCAAGTACTCTACTAAGTAAATGATACAACATATTACGGTAATATGCAAATGGATCAGGCAGATAACAACGAAAATTGAAAGAAAAGATGAAATGTAAATCCAGCAAACACTGGCCAGATTTTCCTCAACCATTCCATATTCGTACCAAATTACTGATCAGTTTTCCTCAATATCCACGTGTACACCATCAAGAGAGAAACATTATAGGGTGACCCTAGAGGAATGTATCCATATCCACACGCTGCACGGACAACTCACGTGCCAATGATATCAACTACATGGACAACTCACGTGCTGCACGGATAACTCATGTGCTAATAATATCAATATAAGGATCTACATGGACAACTCACGTGTGGAATAGACAACTCATGTGCCACTAATATTAGTCGCACGACAAACTCACGAAAATAATCACAATCTGCCCAGCATGGTCACAGGCTACAAATCTAAATCATAACTCATAGAAAGAGAATATACGAGAATACATGTATATGATCAATGATTATCAAGTTTCATACGCTTGGAATGGCATAACTAACATGTTATAGTGTACGCATGTGCAATGTGTGTTATAACAACTAAAATAGACAATTTCATCATGAAATAACAGTTTATCAAGTTCAATCAGGGAAATAACCTCAATGAAATATCAAATGTGGTACAAATAGCTCATAGAGGGGTACAAATATGAGAAATATATCAACTTGAGACTCCACAATCAATTCAAGGCATGCCATAGCCTAAGCACTACCCCGAGCATGTAAATAGTACACCGATGCATGCATATGGGCTCAACCCCACACATATGCACCCCTCATAGCACGTAGCTATCACAAATAATTCAGGTAATTAGTGCCTCAACCAAATTTAGATAAGATACTTACCTCAAGAAAGCCAAATCACTCCTCTAACAAGCTCTTCCCGCACGTATCGACCTCTAGACGATCCGAATCTAGTCAAAGTAACGCAATACCATCAATAACAACCATATGAAGTGATTCCCAGAGATAAAGCTAAGATCTTTAACCAAAGACAAAATATCAACCCAAAACGTCAAACCCGGGCTTGCACCTCAGAACCTAACAAAATTCACAAATTCCAAACTCCCATTCAATTACTAGTTCAACCATACCAATTTCATCCAATTCTAACCTTGATTCGACCTCCAAATCCTCAATTTTCAATTTAGAAATTTTTACTAAAATCCCCTTTTTTCTTCACTTTAAGTCACCAAATAAATGATAAAAACTAATATGGAATCATGAATAATTAACAAACCCGAGTACAAAACACTTACCCCGATCAAAATCATGAAAATCCCCTCCAAAATCGCCCAAAACTAAGCTCTACAACTCAAAATATGATATAATCACTCTAACCCTCGATTTGGATTTTTAACAGTCTGCCCATGTACTGTTCAACGCGAATGCGGGACCCACGTCATGTTCGCAAAGACTAAAAATGATCTGTCCAGAAATAGGCCTTCGCGTTTGGGTGGTCCAACTCGTAAACGCGATGAAGCAAACTCCCAAACCTTCACGAATGTGGCCTGGGCCTCGCGAACGCGTAGGCTAAAACCCTCCCAGCACCTGACTGCTTCGTGAACGCGAAAACTCCATCGTGGACACGAAGAAAGGTTGCTTCCAAGCCCCATAACCCTTCGCGACCGCAACCGCCTTGTTGCAAAAGCTAAGAAGGAGACCAAAACTAAGGCATCAACAATCCAATATCAAATCCGAATCACACCTGAGGCACCCGGAACCTCGTCCAAACATACCAACAAGTCTTAATACACGATACAAACTCGCTCAAAGCTTCAAATCACATAAATTAACACCAAAACAATGAATTGCACATCGAGTTAATCTTAATGAACTGAAGTGCTTCGAACTTCTAATACTAATGTCGAATCATATCAAACCAATTCCGAATGAGCTCAAGTTTTGAACACAAGTCATAAATGATATAGAAGACCTATGCCAACTCCCGAAATCCAAACCCGATATCAACAAAGTCAACTCTCGGTCAAACCTCTATCTTTTCCAAATTTTAAACTTTCCAACTTTTGCCAAAAAAACTCAAATCAACCTACGTGCCTCTAAATAAAAAACCGGACTTAAGCTTATGTCTAAAATCACCATATGAAGCTATCAAAACCCTCAAAACTCCATTCTAGAGTCGTCACCACCAAAGTAAAACTCCGCTCAACTCTTCATAACTTAAGCTTCCAACCTTGGGACTAAGTGTTCCAATTCACTCCAAACCATCCCCGAGACCAAACCAAACTAACCACCCATGCAAGTCACATAACCAAAATGAACATAGAATAAACAATAAATAAGGGAACAAGGCTACAATACACAAAACAACCGGCTAGATCATTACATTCTCCCCCACTTAAACAAACGTTCATCCTCAAACGGGTGTAGAATCATACATGGAGTCTCAAATAGGTGTGGATATATGCTCCGCTTGTCCTCCCAAGTAGCCTCCTCGACTGGATGACCTCTCCAACAAACTTTCACTGATGATTTATTCTTTGACCTCAACTTTCGAACTTGCCAATCCAAAATGGCCACCGGCTCCACATCATAAGTCAAATCCCCATCTAACTGAACCATGATGAAGCCCAAAACATACGATAGATCACCATAATACTTCCAGAGCATCAAAAAATGAAACACTGGGTAAACACCTAATAGACTAGGTGGAAATGCAAGTCTGTAAGACACCTCTCCCACTCTCTCAAGCACCTCAAAAGGACCGATATATTGTGGTATCAACTTGACCTTCTTTCAAAATCTCATCACACCCTTCATAGGAGAAACTCTGAGTAATACCTTCTCCCCCACCATATACACAACATAATGAACCTTCATATCGGCATAACTCTTCTGTCTAGACTGGGCTGAACGAAGCTGATCCTAAATCAACTTGAATTTCTCCAAGGCATCCCGAACCAAATCAGTGTCCAACAACCTAGACTCTCTTGGCTAAAAGCAACCAACTAGAGAAAAACTCTGCCTCGCATATAAGGCCTCATAAGGATCCATCTGAATACCTGATTGGTAGCTGTTGTTGTAGGCAAACCTTTTAAGCGGTAAGGACTGATCATATGAACCTCCGAAATCCATAACACAGGCGCGTAGCATATCCTCCAAGATGTAAATGGTGCGCCCAAACTGCCTGTCTGTCTAGGGTGGAATGTTATACTTGACTCCATTTTTGTACCTAACTCATGTTGCACAACCCTCTAGAAATGCGATGTGAACTACGTGCCTCGATTGGAGATAAGGGGCACCGTCACACCATGAAGATGAACATTCTCACGGATTTAGAATTGAGACAGTTGCTCTGAAGAGTAGGTAGTCACAACCGGAATGATGTGGCAGAGTTAGTCAGTTTGTCTACAATAACCCACACTACATGAAATTTCTTCAAAGTCCGTGGGAGCCCAACAACGAAATCCATGGTAATACGCTCCCACTTCCACTTCACCTCGGGGATCTCAAGTCTTTGAAAAAAATCACACGGCCTCTGATGCTCGTACTTCACCTACTGGCAGTTCAAACACCAAGCCACGAACTCTATTATATCTTTCTTCATTATTCTCCACCAATAGTGTTGCCTTAAATCTTTATATATCTTAGAGGCACCCGGATGAATGGAATACTGCGAATTGTGAGCCTCCTCAAGAATCAACTCACACAACCTATCCACATTGGGCACACAAAACCAACCCTCCATCCGAAACACCAATCATTTCCAATAGAAACCTCATTGGTCTCACTTTACTGCAGTGTGTCTTTAAGGATGAGAAAATGGTGGTCGTCATACTGACGCGCTCTGATGCGCTCATATAAAGAAGACCGAGAAACCAAGTAAGCAAGAACCTGACTAGGCTCTGAACATCTAGCCTCATAAACTGATTGGCCAAAGCCTAAATTTCCAATGCTATCGGCCTCTCACCAAGTCAAATATATACAAGGCTACCCATGCTCTCAACCTTCCTACTCAAGGCATCGGCCACCACGTTGGCTTTCTCAAAATGATACAAGATGGTGATATCATAGTCTTTTAACAGCTCTAACCACCTCCATCGCCTCAAGTTTAGATCATTCTGCTTAAAAAAGTGTAGTAAACTTCGATGATCTATGAATACCTCATAAGACACGACATAGAGACAGCGCTCCAAATTTTCAAAGCATGAACAATGGCTTCCAACTCTAAATCATGAATGTGGTAGTTCTTCTCAAGGGATTCATCTTACGTGAATCATAATCAATCACCCTACCCTTTTGCATCAAGACACACCCGATGCCAATTCGCAAAGCATCACAATAAACTATATTTGAATCCGATACTGACGGCAAAACTAGAGTTGAAGTTGTAGTCAAGGCAATCTTGAGCTTCTGAAATCTCTTCTCACACTCATCCGCCCACCTGGATGGGGCATCCTTCTGGGTCAATCTAGTTAAAAGTGTAGTAATTGACGAGAAACCTTCCATAAAACGATGATAATACCCTGCCAAACCAAGGAAACTCCGAATCTCAGTAGTTGAAGGAGTCTGGGACAACTCTAAACAACCTCAATCTTCTTCGAATCCACCTTGATCCCTTCACTAGACACCAAATGGCCCAATAACTCCACCGAATCAAGCAAAAATTCATACTTGGAGAATTTAGCATAAAACTTCTTCTCCCTCAAGGTATGGAATACAAACCTCAGATGCCGCTCATGCTCCTCTTGGTTGTGTGAGTATATTAATATATCATAAATTAATACTATGATGAAAGAATCAAGTTATGGGTGGACATACTGTTCATCAGGTGCATAAAGGATGTTGGGCTATTATTATGCCCAAAAGACATCACTAGAACCTCGTAGTGCCCATATCAGGTCCTGAAAGCCGTCTTCGAAATATCAGAATTCCGAATCTTTAGCTGATGATACCCTGAACTCAAATCAATCTTTGAAAACACTCGGGCACCCTGAAGCTGGTCAAATATGTCATCAACGCATGGTAGTGGGTGCTTGTTCTTCATTGTAACTTTGTTCAACTGCCGGTGTCAATACACATCCTTATGGTACCATCCTTCTTCTTCACAAATAGACCCTCTGCACCCCAACGCGACACACTGGGACTGGTGAGGTCCTTGTCAAGAAACTCTTAAAGTTGTTCCTTTAATTCTTTCAATTCTGTTGGTGTCATGCGATATGATGGAATAGAGATGGGTTGAGTGCCCGACACTAGATCAATACCAAAATTAATGTCCCTATCAGGTGGCATGCTTGGCAGGTCTGCAGGAAACACATCTGGGAAGTCTTTCACTATTGGAACTGACTCAACGGTAGGAAAAACATCATCAACATCGCTCCCAAAGGCTAAATATGACAGACATCCCTTCCCAACCATCCGCTGAGCCTTCAGATATGAAATCACTTTAATGGGAACATAATCCAAGGAACCTCTCCACTCAACCCTAGGAAATCTCAGCATCGCCAACATCACGATCTTAGCGTGACAATCTAAAATAGCGTGACATTGTGACAACCAATCCATGCCTAAAATCACGTCAAAATCAACCATGCTAAGCAATAAGAGATCATCTCTCGTCTATAATCCCCCAACAATCACCACACGTAACCGATATACACGGTACGCTATAATAGAATCATTTACCTGTGTGGATACATGAACATGCATAACTAAAGAATCATGGGGCTTATCCAAATAACGAGCAAAGTATGATGACACATACGAATAAGTGGAACCAAGATAAAATAATATTGAAGCATCTTTGCGGCACACTAAAATAATACCTGGGATCAGGGCATCGGAAGTAACCACATCTAGCCTGGCTGGAAATGCGTAGCAATGGGCCTGACCACCACCTGATCGACCTACGCCTCTAGGACGGCCTCGAGCTGACTGAGCCCCACTCCGAGCAAGATGTACGGGTGGTGTAGCTATGGATGCTAAAATCATAGGCTGAGAACTATGATATGGGACCCTACTCAATAGTAAGAGGCAATCTCTTTTGAGATGACTCAAGTCTCCACACTCAAAACAACCTCTCCTCTAATGGAGCTGCTTACCCTGATGATCTGAATAGCTGCCTGTGGAACCCTGTGCAGATAAAACATGGTAATTACTATGATCCAACAATGCACTAAATGATGATTGAGATGGGCATGCACTTTAGGAACTATAGCTAACTGAAGAACCACGAGGAATGTGATGAGCTACTTGAACGGGTCTAGAAGAGTAACCACTGCTGTAATGGGACTGAACTCTAGATGAGGTACTGCTGAAACCACCTGAAATACGAGGCCTCTTAGCCTCCCGCTCTTCACGCTTCTGCTTGCGAACTAGCACTAAGCCTCTAGCAATCTCGACCACCTGGTCAAACCTAGCATATGTCGCAACCTCCTGAGACATAATAAAGAATAAACTATAGTTGAGGCCATCAATGAATCTCATAATCTTCTCCCTCTCAGTGGACCCAACCATACCGTATTGATGATCCAACTCTGCAAACCTCATCTCATCCTGAGTCACTGTCATACCCTCTTGGCTTAGCTGCTCAACTGCCTACGTAACTCCTATCTGCGAGTCTGTGGGACAAACTTCACTAATAAGAGAATCGAGCACTCATGTCATGTAAGTGTCGTTGCATTGGCTGGCATGCTCAACTCATAGACCTGCCACCGTCGGTAAGATGCCCTTGTCAGCTGAAAAGTAGTAAATGAAAGCCTACTAGTGTCAAAAATACCCGATGTGCGAAGAATCCACTAACACCGCTCTATAAAATCATGAGCATCCTCCGAAACTACTCCACTTAAATCTAGAGGCTTAAGCCTCCCAAACCGCTCCAATCTTTTCTCCTTCTCATCACTCTTATAGGGACCAACCCAAGCAGCAATAACCAGCTGAAATGGCAATACTCCCGGTGTCTAGAGTCCTGGAGCTAGCCGCTCTGAAGTACGGGAGGAAAGAGTCTGAGCACCTTCCTTGACTTGTGAAGTGGTTGGTGCAGCTAGAACCAAAACTGCCTGAGCCAGACTCGTGCACACAGTCAAAATCTAGGCTAAGAGCTCCTGAAGTCCAGGAATCACGATGGGCAATGCTGGTGCCTGAGTTGGCCCCGACGGCTCAACAACAACTGGTACCTATTTCTCAGAAAGTGCAACCGGTAGCTCCTCAGGTGCTGCTCTGGCTGTAGTACACACCACACCTCGACCTTTACTGCGTCTCAGGCCTCTCGCGACCCTAATTGGTGGTACTGGTGGCTTTCCGCCTGATCCGGTTGCATGCTTCCTCACCATATGTGAGAGAATAGAAGAATCAAGTTCAAATTTCATAAATAATTAGGGGTAAGGTATGCGTACACTCTACCCTCCCCACACCCCACTGGTGGGATTTTACTGGTTGTTGTTGTTGTTGAGCTCTAATACGGTAATATAGATCCGAAATGACTAAATATAATATTTTCTGAAATAAAGACAACGGTACATAAGAAAAGACTAGTCAAGACTGCGGCGGTAATGCTGCTCTACCTCGTCTCTCGATACTCCGCTCAACCGCGACTCTGCTACTGGTAGCTGGTAACAACACCTGCATCTGCACAATTAAGTGCAAAGTATAGTATGAGTACAACCGACCCAATGTACTCAATAAGTATCATAATTAACCTCGTCGAGGTGAAAGAAGCAAGAATTATAAATGATTCCTGCTATGGCCTATACGACTTCATCAATTTATTAAAGTACAGAACAATAATGTGATTAGGTATAAAGCACAGAAGGAACTATCTATGTGAGGGTGTGTACAATTATTCAAGTAATCTGCTCAGTAAATGATACAACATATAAGGGTAATATGCAAATGGATCAGGCAGATAACCACGAAAATTGCAAGAAAAAATGAAATGCAAATCCAACGAACACTGGTCAGATTTTCCTCAACCATACAATATATGTACCAAAACACTGATCAGTTTTACTCAATACCCACGTGTACACCATTAAGAGAGAAACATGAGAGGGTGACCCTAGAGGAATGGATCCATATCCACACTTTGCACGGATAACTCACGTGTGCACAGATAACTCACATGCCAATAATATCAACTGCACGGACAACTCACATGTTGCACAGACAACTCACAATCTAATAATATCAATATATGAATCTTCATGGACAACTCACGTTTTGCACAGACAACTCATGTGCCAATAATATCAGCGGCACAACCAACTCACGTGCCAATAATCACAATCCACCCGGCAAGGTCACAGGCAACCAATCTAGATCATAACTCGCATAAAGCAAATAACATGATCAATGATTATCAAGTTTCATACTCCTGGAATGGCATAACTAACATGTTATAGTGTAGGCATAAGCAATGTGTGCTATCACAGTTAAATTGACAATTTCATCATGAAATAACAGTTTATCAAGTTCAATTAGGGAAATAACCTCAATGAAATCTCAAATTTGGTGCAAATAGCTCACAAAGGGGTACAAATTGGAGAAATATACCAACTTGAGGCTCCAAAATCAATTCAAGGCATGTCATAGCCTAAGCACTACCTCGAGCATGTATATAGTACTCCTATGCACGCATATAGGCTCAACCCCACACATATGCGCCCCCCATAGGACATAGCTATCACAAATAATTCAGGAAATTAGTGCCTAAACCAAGTTTAGATAAGATACTTACCTCAATCAAGCCAAATCACTCCTCTAAGAAGCCCTTCCTGCGTATCGACCTCCGGACGATCCGAATCTAGTCAAAGTAATGTATTACCATAAATAAAAGCCATATGAAGTGATCCTTAAATTAATATCTTTAAACAAAGTCAAATAGTCAACCCAAAAATATCAACCCCGGGATTGCACCTCAACCATACCAATTTCATCCAATTCTAACTTCGATTCGACCTCCAATTCCTCAATTTTCACTTTAGGAAGTTTTTACTAAAATCTCCCTTTTCTTCGCTTTAATTCCCCAAATAAATGATAAAAACTAATATGGAATAATGAAAAAATCCGAGTAAAAAATACTTATCCAGGTCCAAATCATAAAAATCCCTTCCAAAATCGCCCAAAACCAAGTTATACAACTCAAAATATGATATAATAACTCTAACCATTGATTTGGGGTTTTAAAGTCTACCCAGGTATTGTGCATCAGGAACGCGGGACCCATATCGCATTCACGAAGACCAAAAATGATCTGCCCTGAAAAAGTCCTTCGTGTTTGCGTCCTCCAACTCGCGAACGTGATGAAGCAAATGCCCAAACCTTCGCGAATGGGCCTCGCAAAGGCGAAGGCTAAAACCTCCAAGCATTTGGCTGCTTTGCGAACTTGAAAACTCCATCGCGAGCACAAAGAATGGTGACTTCCTAGACGCATAACCCTTTGTGAATGCAGCCTCCTTCTAGAAAATGCGAAGAAGGAAACCAGAACTGAGGCATCAGCAGTCCAAAAACAAGGTGCATGGCCCGTAGCCCATCCATATCACACTCAAAGCCCCCGAGACCCCGTCCAAACATACCAACAAGTACTAAAACATGATACAGATTGCTCGAAGACTCAAATCACATAATCCAACACCAAAACCACAAATCGCACAGCGATTCAAGCCTAATGAACTAATGAACTTCCAACTTCTGAAACTAATGTCGAATCAGAACAAACTAATTCTGAATAAGCTCAAATTTTGCACACAAGTCATAAATGACACAATGGACATATTCCAACTCTCAGAATTGAAATCTGAACCCAATATCAACAAAGTAAACCCTTGATCAAACCTCTCAACCTTCCAAATCTTCAACTTTCCAACTTTCGCCAAAAATCATCAAATCAACCTACGTGCCTCCAAATCTATATTCAAAATATTCCTAAGTCTAAAATCACCATATGAAGCTATAGGAACCCTCAAAAATCCATTTCAGAGTCGTTTACACAAAAGTCAAACTCCCGTCTACTCTTCAAACTTAAGCTTCCCACCTTAGAAAAAAAAAGCTTCCCACTTTGGGACTAAGTGTCCCAATTCACTTTGAACAATCCCTAGAACTAAACCAACCACCCCCGAGAGTCACATAACCAAAAATGAAGATAGAAAAAGCAATAAATAGGGGAGCATGGGTACAATACACAAAACGACCGGCCGGATTGTTTTAGTGATTGGTATATCGATTTGTGGCCGGTTTGGGCCGCATCAATTAAATAAATGTATCACAGCTTGATTGAATATGATTATGGATATTGCTCGTATTCAGGCATTTGCACAAAATTTGGAGGATTGTAAGAGGCTACAACAAGCTGCTCAAGAACACGACTAGGGTCAATATAAGAGAGTCTGGTCTACAGGACAAACAGGAGAGTTTTGAGGCGGGTTTAGTTCCCCATTTACTTGGTAGTTACCTAAATTGATGGCTAGCATGCCATCGTAGTCCCAAGACCAATACCGAGAACAGACCGCCTATTCCAGTTAGGGGCAGAATTTTCAAGGGCAGAGTTCAAGAAATATTAGAGATCCTAGCAAAGCGAGACCCCCTGATGCCATATTGTGGCCAATATGGTAGGAACAATTTTGGGCATTGCTGCCAGGGTTCAGGTTTGGGCTATTCCTACAGGCGTCCCGGTCACATCATGCATTTTTTCCCAGTGAGAAACGTGGGTGGCGTGGTATCCCAGTAGGATCTGCAATTGCTTCTTCATCGATAGAACATCCTCGTAAGCAGAGTATACGGCATCCGATGGGAAAAGGTAGAGGTAGAGGTGGAATGTCCATGTCCAGCCCAGGTGGGAAATAGTAGAATTACATCTATACATTGTCAGGTCGTCATAATTTGGAGTCTTCACCAGACGTGGTCGCAGATATACTATCTGTGTCTTTCACTAATATGTATGTGTTGACAAATCCAGGTTCTACCATGTCGTATATTACTCCATTTATTGCTGGTAATTGTGGTAAAGTACCTGAATTGCTACGAGAACCATTCAAAGTGTCCATACCAGTGGTCGAGTTTGTGATAGTTAGCGAGTATATTGAGGTTGTGATGTGATGATTCATGATCACCATACCTTGAAGATTTGAACAAATTAGAAATGATAGAATTTGATGCTATTATGGGAATGGATTGGATGGCCTCTTGTTATGCCATCGTGGATTGTTGGAAGAAGGTTGTCCATTTTAACTTCCCGAGAGGGCCCGTTATTGAATGGAAGGGAAATTTCGTAGTGCTAAAAGGGAAGTTTAATGCTTACCATAAGGCTCGAAATATGATCACAAAAGGATGCTTCTATCATTTGGTGTGAGTGAGAAATGCGGAGGCGGAGTCTCCCATCCATTGGTAAATTTCCCAACGTGTTCCATGATGAGCTCCCGAGTATTCCACTCGAGAGGGAGATTGAGTTCTCCAAGGATGTGCCACCGAATACACAAGCAATATCAATTCCCCCGTACATGATGGCTCTTATCAAGTTGAAGGAATTAAAAGACCAGTTGAAGGATATTCTTGATACGGGATTTAAGTTACACAGTACTTCCTCGTAAGAAGCCCCTGTGTTGCTCGTTCGCAAAAAGGATGGATCATTAAGGATGTGTATTGATTATCGACAGCTGAATAAGGTAACCATCAAGAACAAATATCCGCTTCCAAGGATCGATCATTTATTTTATCAGTTGCAAGGCGCTAAGTGTTTTTTCAAAATTGATCTTAGATATGTGTATCATCAGCTAAGGATAAAAGCAGAAGATGTTCTGAAGACAGCATTTAGGGACCATATATTCCTATTACAAGTTTCTTGTTATATCCTTTGGCCTAACCAACACACCAGTGGCCTTCATGGATATGATGAATTGAGTATTCAGGCCATTATTGGATATATTTTTGATCGTGTTCATTGACGATATATTGGTGTAATTAAAATTGGAAGCAGAGCACGCAGAGCATTTGTGACAGATCATATGCGCACTCCGGGATCATAAGTTGTACGCCAAGTTCTCTAAGTGCGAGTATTGGTTGAACTCGACGGCTTTCCGTGGGCATATAGTATCTGATGAGGGTATTGAAGTCGATAGTCAAAAGGTTGAAGAAGTCAAGAGTTGGCCAAGGCCCACAACTCCTACCGAGCTATGTATCTTCTTCGGCTTGGCCAGTTACGGTCAAAGGTTTGTAAAAAATTTCTCATCTATAGCTGCTCCATTAACGAAGTGGACGTATAAGGCAACAAACTTCAAGTGGACCGATGGTTGTGAGAAGAGCTTCCAATATTTAAAGGAAAGGTTAGCCACGACACCAGTGTTGGCTGTTCTTGAAGCACCCGAGGGGTACATCATATATTGTGATGCCTTCATAGTGGGATTAGGCAGAGTATTAATGCAACACGGGAAGGTGATTGCATATGCTTCAAGGCAGCTGAGGAAACATGAGAAAAACTATTTGACCCATGATCTGGAGCTAGCAGTTGTCATTTTCTCTCTAAAGATATGGTGTGACTATCTGTACGAAGTTCACGTTGACGTATTTATCGATCAGAAGATCTTTCAGTACATATTCAAGATAAAAGAATTGAATTTGAGGCAACAGAGGTAGCTCGAATTATTAAAGGACTATGATGTGGTCATTCTGTACCACTCCGGGAAGGCAAATATTTTGGCTGACGCGTTAAGTCAAAAGTCTATGGGAAGTCTGCAACATGTGGAAGAGCAGAAGTTTGAAATGATTAAGGACCTATACTGGTTGGCAAACCTAAATGTACGATTTCTTGATACAGCTGATGGAGGAGCCATAGTTCGAAATGCCGTTGAATCATCCTTAGTAGCTTAAGTAAAGGTACAATAATTCGAAGATCCAGCCTTGGTGCAAACAATAGAAATCATTCCCTCTCAAAGGAAACAATTGTTCGAGCTATTCGAGGACGGAGTCCTTAGATACCAGAACCGATTATATGTGCCCAATGTCGGGGGACTACGAGAGCATATCATGGCAGAGATTCATAGGTCCCCGTATTCTCTCCACCATGGGTCAACCAAGATGTACCACAATCTTCGAGAACTATACTGGTGGAACAGTATGAAGAAGGACATTGCTGGATGTGTCGCTCATTGTCCAAATTGCCAACAAGTTAAGGTTAAACATCAAAAACTGGGAGGGATGCTACAAAACATGAAAATTCCAACCTAGAAATGGGAAGTATAAATATGGATTTCGTTATAGGACTACCACGATAATGCTAAAAGTCCAATTCTATATATCATGGATCGACTCACGAAGCCAACTCACTTTCTGCCAGTCAAAACCACTTTCTCGGCTGAAGTGTACGCTAAGTTGTATATTAAGGAAATAGTTAGACTTCATGGAGTTCTTGTTTCTATCATATCAGATAGAGGGGCCTAGTTCACAACCAACTTCTAGAGATCATTCCAAAAATCACTGGGCCAAAGGATCAACCTTAGGACTGATTCAATCCACAAACAGATGGTCAGGCCGAGCACACCATTAAAACGCTTGAGGATATGTGTCATGACAGAAAAACCCACCGCATGCATCGTGATGGAACCTAGTCTCTAAGACTAGGTAAGCCGATTACTAACAACGATTAGGAAATTTTTTTAAAATGATAATTAGAAACAGAGTCTAATAAGAATACCGAAAAAATCGTAATAAGCCTACATGGAAATAAGCATAACAACCTCCCAAGATTTGGTAATACATAGTCACAAACTCTAGCTAAGTACATGGAAAGATAAAGATCAAAATACAATACTGTTCAAATAAAAAAGTGACAGTAAAATGAAAGGAAAGAACTCCAAGGGACTGCGACGACCAAGCATTTCTACCTTGAATCCTCGCGACCAATATGCTAACTCTGCCCGAGTCCGATATCTCTAATACTTGGCTCTGCATAAAAATGTGCAGAAGTGTAGTATGAGTATACAACGGTCGATACCAGTAAGTATCAATACTAACCTCGGTGGAGTAGTGATGAGGTACAAGTCAAGACGCTCACTAGACAAAATAACATGTGCAGTATAGAAATATTAAGCTAATATTGAAAGCAGAAATCAGTAAATGGAAACAAGAATCAACAAGTGATATAAACAGTAAAGCAATATGAACACTGTGAATATCGTTCAAAAAAAATAAGGAACACACAAGCCGTTCTAACATAAGTTTCACAATGAAATCACTCCATGATACATCATCTCATAATCACAATTCAGGGGTCTCAACCCTCCATCCTATGCTCACGGCACCTTGTGCTAACATTTCAAATCACAATCGCACGGACAACTCATGTCCCATATCTCAATCCGCCAGGCATGATCAGAGGCTCATACTCACAATCTGCCTATCATGGTTACAGGCTCATAATCACAATCTGTCCGGCGTGGTCACAGACTCAATATCCACATGAAAATCGATAATACAAGAACACATGGGCATGATTAATAAATATCAAGTTTCATACTCATGAGCTAGTATAAGTGGCATGCTACGGTGGTATGCTTGTGCGAGTGTACTACTGTAGCCCTAGTCAACAATTAATATCAAAGACATCGAGTAGCTTATCAAAGAAACACAGCAAATGACATAAGGTGTATGACATACACAAGGAAAAGCCACCATCACACGAAAATCACCAACACAATGTCCCCAAGCCATCGCACATCATCCCTGACATTGCCACCCTTATCTCTCCGATAGCCACCTGTATCACTCTGATAGCCACCCATATCACTCTGTATAATAGCCATCCGTATCACTCCGCCCTGACAATATCATTAGCCAGTTGTATCACTCTGATAGCCACCCGTATCACTCCTCAAAATAGACACCTTTATCACTCCGCCATGATGATAACACAATAGCCACTCGTATCACTCCGTACATTCAACAATAGTAAGATTCCACCTGTATGCCCCCCATAACAAGAATGGTGAAATGCCACCCTTATTTTCTGCATAACAACAACCAAAACACACAACAATTCATATGTGCTAACATCACAATAACACGACATATCAACTCGTATCACAAGTGCCCATTGGTCATAACCTTTCCAAGGATCCAACAATATCAATATTCCCATTTAATAGCCCACGGGTCAACACAACATGTATAGAATCTCAATAACAACAAAATGAATGGGAAAGTAACTCAACAAGGAACAATACCCTCTTTAAACACAACTTCAATTAGAGCATATTAATGACTTTCGATAACCTCAATCCCAATTAATTGTTTAAGGATAAACTCAATAGTGAAAGTATTTCTATGAAATGGCAAACTTCAGATTCTAACGTATGAAAAGGCTAACAAATAAAGAGATAGCACGAACTAGCACTACGTCTAAATGCATGAGAATAACCTGGCAACAAAAGGATATCATGTAATAACAATTTCAACTAAAAGAAACTCCGCAATAAAAGAAATCGCATAATGGTAAAAGTGATAACAACTTCAAATAAAGCATATATAACCAAACTCGACAAATAAAGAATGTGACATGTAACGAAAACTTCAACTAAAGCATGTGATAATAGACATGATGAATAAAATATATAATATGTGCTAACAATTCCAAATAAGTACATGAAAGAAGCCTAAGAGTCTAAGCCGGTCAATTTTTCACATATAAGCTCGCGTACGTACTCGTCACCTCGTATACACAGCTTTCACATGACACAAATAGCACAAACGACTAAAATCCGTAGGGGTAGTTCCCCCACACAAAGTTAGGCAAGATATTTACCTCAAAGAAGCTAAACAAATACTCTACAATGACCTTCTCGTATGAAATAACTTCCAGACAGCTCAAATCTAGCTAAAATAACTTAATATCATAAATAAAAATCATAGGAAACAATTTCGGATAATAAAGCTTCGACCTTTAATGATAACTAAACAGTCAACCCAAAAAGACAAACCTAGGCCCGCACCTCGTAACTCGACAAAATTTATAAAATTCGAACACACATTCCGATACGAGTCCAACCATACCATCATTATCCGATTCGGGCATCAAATCGGCCTCCAAATCCTCATTTTACATTTTTGAAAGTTTATCCAAAAATTCATATTTTCCCCATTCAAATCACTAATTTAATGATAAAAATAAATATGAAATCATGAAATATAATTTAATCGGGATAAAGAACACTTACCCCAATCCAAAGTGTAAAAATTTCCTTCAAAATCGCCCAAATTCGAGCTCCATAGCTCAACATATGATAAAATGACCAAGACCTTCAAAATAGAGTACTTTAAACACTGCTCCAGAGGTACCCTTCGCAATCGCGGTCACAATCTCGCAATTCGCGGTTCAAAAATTTTCCAGCACAAGTTTTACCCTTCGAGATCGCGGCCATTTCCCTACGATCGCGATGAACAAATTCCCATTACCTTCCCAAACTCTTCTCAGATAGTCAGTAGTGTAACAACCATAATGTTTTGTACAAAACACCAAATAACAAACGATTTGATTTTCTGAAAACTATACTCAATGGGCTAACACTTTCATTTTTGGATTATCTCAAAATTTCTTATAGATTGCATGATATAAGCATCAAAAGTCGGATCAGTGATAGCAGAATTTCCTCTACGCGATCGCGGAAGTGTCGCGATCGCGATTCGCAGATCCCAATCATCAAATTTTCTCTTCAGGAATGTGACCCAAAGTCCGTGATCACGATGAATACCCCTGTGGCCAAAAATGGCATAGAAACAATCCGAAACCACCCCGAAACTCACCTGAGTTTTTCGGGACCCCGTCCGACATACCAACAAGTTTCATAAAATAACGCGGACCTGCTCGAGGCCTCAAATCACATTAAACAATATGGAAACTACTAACCGCACCTTAAATCAAACTTAATGAACTTATGAACTTTCAACTTCTAAAACTCGAGCTGAATCATATCAAATCAACCCAGAATAACCTCAAAATTTTTATGCAAGTCCCAAATGACATAATGGATCTATTCCAATTCTATGAATCACAATCCAAACACGATATTCATAGAGTCAACTCCCACTCAAATCTCTCAGCCTTCCAATTTTTGCTAAAATGCATCAAATCAACATACGAGTCTCCAAATCCAAATCCGAGCATACGCCTAAGTCCAAGTCACCATACAAAGCTATTGGATTTATCAAAACACCATTCCAGAGTCGTCTATACAAAAGTCAAACTCCGGTCAACTCTTACCGCTTAAGCTTCTAAGACAAGAATAATTCTTCCTAATCAATCCCTAATCATCTGAAAACCAAACTCGACCACACACGTAAGTCATAATACGTAACACGAAGCTACTCGAGACCTTAATCCACCAAACGGGACACTAATTCTCAAAAAGACCGATCAGGTCATTACATTCTCCCCCGCTTAAACAAACGTTCGTGCTCGAACGTGCCAAGACCCATTCTGAAGTCATCAAATTACTAAATGTACTCACCATACATATACTCACGGGTGATCCCATGTCACCCCAATCCACATAGGCCCTACAACACCATCTCAACTGAAAATTATTCCTTCCTTATTCCTTCTGAATCTTCCCAAACACCCGATTCCCCCATAAACACATTGTATCAACCTCAACCAGTTGTCAGAACTATGCATACACCTACAAGGTATGACCACCTGACGTAAAACATCGCCCATATGCCCATAACAACATCTCTGACCACCATGGCTGCCCATAATCAAATCCAATACCGAAAATTAACCTCATACCAGCTAGAACCCTATTCCAAACCCTCACAACACTAAGAATGATGCAAGAATTGCCACGCCCCGACCTCAGGGAGAATGACCGGTGCTCACCCAAGATTCCCTGATCAAGCAACCCTACTAGATAATCCTCCCCGACCTTACCCATCAATAAAGTGAATATGTATTACATCAATTAGACAATGAGAATATTACATGAAAAATATCAATTTCATTACCATTAGAACTTCATTCAAGGTTTCCCAAAATATTTTATTACACATTACAGCATTTCTAGTTTGACTTTCCCAACACCAATATATAACCCACACTATATCTACGGAGCCTCTAACGGATATTAAAGACTATTATGATGGTGCTGGCAACAAGTTCCCGGCTGTAATTCAAAACATTATATATAAGGCACAAAAAATACAAGACCCCGAAATGAAGTGGGGATTACCAAGTCAGCCGTGAAGAGGGTGTACCTCTATCACTGATCGATGCCACCAACTGTAGAATCACCTGCATCCATTAAAGATGCAGCATCTCCGGCAAAAGGGACGTTAGTACAACTAGTATGTATGACTAAACACCCTCTCAATAGAATGAGTAAAAGTACAATGAGAAAGAACACGAAATCAATGTGAGCCTCGAACAATATAACAATGTCAAGTTAAAATAAAGATAAATTTCAAGTAAATAACAATGTTTTAGGTTGGGAAATATTTAGTACTGATACAACTCCATTTTTCTGGCATGGAGTCTGATCTCGGCTTGATTGGCTAAGTCGTCTCACCCAGGGACATCCAATCAAAACACCACTATGTGTGCAGCATGACGTCCGATCTCAGCCCGATCGGCTAAGCCGTCTCACCACAATATCGTGTGGGTTGACATCACATTCTACTAGCAATCATCTCATCCCAATTAAGGGGAATAATCTCATCGCATCAATATGGATATTTACCCCTCAATCACTCTTACACCGGCACATGTAGTTTCGAGGTTAGGTTAATTCATCCTACCCTTCCTCGGTGACTAAATGATACTCCCAAAATATTTATTATAAAAAAGTAATTAAAGATAATTTCATAATATTATACACATCTTTTCATTTCGTTGGCACTAGTGGCCACAAGTGTAATTTCGTTCTTGGCACGTCGCCCGTATTTTAGATTTCATACTCTCTCCTTTCATTTTCAAACATCATTATGTATTATAAAAATTAAAGGCATTTATAATCATGAGTTTAAGTTCATATATGGGAAACACGAGTCTTAAGCATGTTGAGTCTTCTTCCACAATTTGGCATAATAACTTGCAATTGAAACATGACTGAAATCATAATATTTCGACACATTGGTCACATTTGAATACATTCCCGAAGAAGAACATAATATGATAGGAGCATTTGGCACACACTTTTAGTATATAGTTTTCAACACAAGCTTACCCAGAATAGTCAAATCTATAATGAATAACTCGGAACATGAGAAATAAGAGCTTGTCCCTTCATACTTGAAACTTACAAGAACACCGAGGGATTTGATTCCAGGAGAGAAGTTTAGCCAACATACCTCGCTTTGTGCTTTCCTTAAATTAATACAGTGTTCCGGAAATCCTAGTAACTTCAATGTATTTAGAGACATAAAAAAATTGAACTATAATTAGGAAGATATTCGTGGGTTCATCTCATTTAAGCATTTCATCAAACACTAGGTGGGCATATTACACTATAGGGTCCTATGGTGATGTTCCTTCACCTCACAAGAAATCCCCACTTCACTAGGTCACCCGTATATACTCCACAACCTCCCTACCACATTCATTGGCACATGCATGCATCATTAACTAACTCTGATTGTTAAAAATAATTTCCCATTACCTATTCCCAACCCAAATTTCAAAATTGAAGGCTAGGGTTAGAACCTTGCCTCTTTAATAGACAATCTTGCAAGATTTCTTAGTGAATTCTCCAAGGCTTAAGAAGGAATTGAAGTGGGAGGTGTTGGAGTTCCTCTTTGTCTCTCTCTTTCCTCCCCACTCTCTTAAAATATCATAATTGCCCTTCAAAAACCGTCCCTTCAGTCTATTTATCAAAATAGGGTCGGGTAAAATTTTCCCAAACTTAAGCCTATGAAACTGGGTTGCGGTCGCAAACCGGACCACAAAACTAGTATGCGACGCGCAAAGGGCACCGCAAAAATGGTCCCAGAACTGGGCTTGGCCTGGTCAAATTTACGGCTGTTATACGGCCCGTAGAACAGTTTGCCATCGCATAACGCGTCGCGAAGTCTCTCTCCGGAATTCTTCTTGTCGTATATGCAACGGATTGTGCGGCCCACGAATATGTGGCCACATAATCAACCGCAAAATTCTCTTCAAGATTTGGCTTGGGCACTGTTGCATTTTGCGGTGGATTTGCAATCCACAAAGTGATTCTGCATCAGCATAGTGGACTGCAGAAATGCCATGTTCCATAAAACTTTTGTTCCAACTCCCTGACACCCTGTACAACCCAAGAAGTCCGTATCGCAACGAGCAAGCTCGCTGCGAAGAATTTCTACAAATCTCAAACACATAAACCAACCTCGGCACCACGAAACCCTGGTTTCTAGGTGATATTTTACGGGGCCTTACAAGAAATATGAAGATCCCATAGACATTCACTCAAATCAACAAGTGACATATAATTCCACTAGGGCACACACCTTGGAAGCTAGAACCCAATAATCACAATGCGAATGTGACTGAATATGCAAAGAGAAACACACAAGAGAACTATCAAACAAGCCCGACAGGCAAAACTCCTTACCAGTACCATACTATGAATCACTTCTACAAGGGAGAATCAAAGCGTATGAACTAACCACAAGGATATCATCCTAATATAACACCATCGCGGCACGTATCCCGGTTCAAACATATCAAACCACATGAAACTGCGAGGATCCCATCCTCAACTATGAATCAAAAGTAGAATACACATCATACCAACTGAACCCTTCCACTAATTCATTTCCGTGAAACAAAATCACAATATGTAACAAACTCACCATACCGGTACAACATCTAAATCACAAATTGTAACCAAACCATCTGGAAATCATATCAAAACCTATTGTAATGAGTAGCATAAAGTCACTTCTAGTCTCATAGCTCTCAATAGTGAACAAAACAAAACGATAAACATTGGCTACCACTATAGGATCTCCCAACATGGGTAAACACATAAGCAAAGTACAAGATCACGAAACTCGCCCATATGCGAAGCAAAATAGGAGACACACCACGATACGCAGAATCGAATCAAAATAATAATGATGTTCCTCTATAACAAATTGAAACCATACCTTTAATGAAACCATCTGGTGCAGCAGCCTCAGCCCTACCGGAGAAAACATATCAACGGGTCGGGCCTCCCCCCCAAGGATGCCCTTTACCAGCCTGTACTCTACCCCTAACTGGTTGTGCAGGTGGTGTAGCAACTGGAATGTAGCCCGTATCCTGCGTGCTCTGATGAAATCCGGCTTATCGCGTCTGGGACAATCTCTCATGATGTTCCTAGTATCACCACACTCATAACAACCCCCCTGCGGGTATGGTTGCTCGTACTGAGTCTATGCTAGATAACTGGAATAACCGCTCTAGGAACCCCGTGCCGGTGGTGCGCTAAAAGAACTACCTGGAGCACCACAATTAGTCTGAAGTGCAGACTAGACTAGCCAACTTCCCGAGCCTCCGCCATGATAGGTCATAGCTAAAGAGTAGAATCCAATGAATGCTCCAAAATCTCGAGACCTCTTGGTATCCTTATCCTCCCTCTCCTCATCCCAAATACACTCTAACATCCTAGTAATCTCCACCACCTACTAAAATAGAGTATTAGTCTGCAACTCCCGAGCTATGCTGAATCTAAGATCGTAATTGAGCCCCTCAATAAATCTGCGAAGTTGCTCTTTGATTGTAGGAACCAAAGTAGGTGCATGATAGGATACTCACTGAACCTGACGGCATACTCTGACGCAACTTCTCAAAATCTGTACGCCACACATCTCGGAGGGTCTGGGGAACAAACTCCCTTAAAACCATCTCTGAAAACTAAGCCCAGGTGGGTGGTGCTGCATCGACTGGTCTGCCCTCTTCATAAACCTGCCACCATTGATACGCTGCTCCCGACAGCTAAAATGTAGTAAAAGCAACTCCACACACCTCCATAATACCCATGGTGTGGAGAATACAATGACACTTCTCTAGAAATCCCTGTGCATCCTCGGTAGCCATGCCACTGAAAGTAGGTGGCTAATACCTCTTGAACCTCTCAAGCCTCTTCTGCTCCTCCTCTGATGCCCCTAACCTGACCACATGGTGAACTGGAATACCAGGTTGTACCGGCAACACACCCGAAACCTCATCAATGTGAGTCCGCTGCTCTGGAGTACGGGCGGTTGGACTCTGATCTCCTCTCCCAATATGCGAGCCAATGTAAGAAGTAGTTGGTCCAATGGAGATCAATCTCGCTTGAGCCAATGTACCAAAAATGCTCAGGAACTGCGCTAAAGTCTCTTGAATTCTGGGGGTAACAACAGGAGCTTCCGCTGCCTGTCCCCCAACCGGAGCTACTGGCGGCTCATCAACTGCTACTTTAATAGGTGCTCCAGCTACGACACGTGCCCCTCCTCGGCCTCTACTTCAGCCCCGACCTCTCATGGCTTTAGCAGGGGGCGCGGGTGTCTGTTCAGTTGACCAGGTAGCACGTGTCCTCACCATCTTTGAGAGAATACAGATACAAGGCTCAAACATTGAAATCAATGAATTCGCATGACATGAATGAAAGAAGTAGAATTTTCCTAATAGTTTTGTAGCCTCTCAAAGAAAAGTAAAGACGTCTCCGTACCAATCCGTAAGACTCAACTAAACTTGCTCGTGACTCCTAAAACCTATGAAACTAGAGCTCTGATACCAACTTCTCACGACCCAAGAACCCACTGCATGCGTTGTGATGGCACCTACTCTCTAAGAATTGGAAAGTCAATTACTAATAACAATTAGGCAAATTTTTAACAATGATAATTTAAAATAGAGTCTAATATGAATACAGAAATAGAAGCGTAATAAGCCTACACGGCAGTAATCATAACAACCTCCCAAGATTTGGTAATACAGAGTCATGAACTCTAGCTAAGTACATTGAAAGATCTCAAAGATCGAAATACAATATTGTTCAAATAACAAGCTGACAGTACGATGAAAGGAAAGGACTCCAAGAAACTGCGATGACCAAGCATCTCTACCTTGAATTCGTGCGACCAAAAATGTACAAAAGTGTAGTATGAGTACACCAAGGTCAGTACCCAGTTAGTATCAATACTGACCTCGGTGGAGTAGTGACAAGGTACAAGTCAAGAGACTCACTAGACAAAATAACTTGTGCAGTATAGAAGTATAAAGCTAATAATGAAAGCAGAAATTAGTAAATGGCAACAAGAATCAACAGGGGATATAAACAGTAAAGCAATATGAACACTATGAAGTATCGTTAAAACAAAATAAGGAACACAAAGGAAAAACAATTAATCAATTCGTTCTAACACATGTTTCACAATGAAATCACTCCATAATACCTCATCTCATAATTACAAGTGAGGGGTCTCAACCCTCCATCCTATGTTCACGGCACCTTGTGCTCACATTTTAAATCATAACCACACGGATAACTCATGCTCCAATATCTTAATCCGCCCGACATGATCACGGGCTCACATTCACAATCCGCCCCGCATGGTTACGGGCTCATAATCACAATCCTCCCGATGTGGTCATAGGCTCAATATCTATATGAAAATCGATAATACAAGAACGCATGCGCATAATTAATAAATGTCAAGTTTCATACTCCTGAGCTAGTATAAGTGTCATGGTACGCTGTATCCTTGTGCGAATGTACTACTGTAACCCAAGTCAACAAGTAATATCAAAGACATCGTGTAGATTATCGAATAAACACGACAAATCACGTAAGGTGTATGACATACATAAGGAAAAGCACACCAGCACACGAAAATCACCAATACAATGTCCCTAAGCCATCACACATCTTCCCTGGCATTGCCACCCTTATCTCTCTGGTAGACAACCATATCACTCCGCCCTAACAATATCATTAGCCACCCGTATCACTCTGACAGCCACCCGTATCACTCCGCTTAGAAATATCATTAGCCACATGTATCACTTTGATATCCACTCGCATGACTCTGCATAATAGTCACCCTTATCGCTCCGCCCGGACAATAAGACAATTTCCACCCGTATCACTCCGTACATTCAGCAACAGTGAGATACCGCCCTTATGCCCCTTATAACAACAACGGTGAAATTCCACCCTTATACTGCGCATAGAAACAACCAAACCACCTAACAATTCACATGTGCTAACATTACAACAACACGACATATCAACTCGTATCACAAGTTCCATTAGGCCACAACCTTTCGAAAGATCTAACAATATCAATATTTTCACAACAAATAGCCCACATCTCAACACAATGTGTATAGAATCTAAATAACAACAAAATGAACGGGAAAGTAACTCAACAAGGAACAACACCCCCTTTAAATTCAACTTCAAATGAAATAGATTAATGACTTTCAATAACCTCAATCCCAATTAATTGTTTAAGGAAAAACTCCACGTGGTTGGGTTCACCCTTCGTGCATTAACACTCATAACATGGCACATATCACCCTCCGTGCATTAACACTCTCCCTTACCACATAATAATGAACAAGTAATAACACGGAGATAGGATCAATAAGAACAAGCCTTACTTTAACAATGGGTCCACAATACCATCTCAACTTTGGAATCAATACTCAACTATCACAAAAACCCATAAATACGGTAGGAACGATCAATTTAATAAATAACTAGTCTAAGCATGGATAACATGATCAAAGAAAGAAATAATTGCAAGGAACAAGTCCTAACTGCATGCTATAACCCAACAACAACGCATAAGTACTCGTCACCTCACATATAAGTTGTACCCAACATCTAAACATGTAACAAATAGACAAATAATGTCACGGCCCAAAAATCCCTAAGGTCGTGATGGCGCAAGACATCAATGTCAGGCAAGACAGCTCATTAATTATTTGAAATAACTTTCCGGTTTAAAAAATTTATGAAACACTTCGTTTCACTTCCTTACATAATGACCAAATAACAGCCTGGTAATTAAAACAATGGTTTAAAGATTACACTTAAGCAATTATATCTCAATACATATCTCAGAACCCGGTGTCACAAGTACATGGAAATTTTTAAGAATTTATACAATCATTACAAGCCTGTCCGAAATACAACTGGACGAGGAAATTTAAATGAAGTAAATACAGTACGAAAGAGATTCTACCAGCCGCGGATCGCCTCCGGATGATGCAGCTCGCCTAAGTCTCAGAATTTTCCACATTGCTATGAAAGTACCTGTGCAATAAAATGCACAGCAAGTGTAGCATGAGTACAAAAATAACGTGTACTCAGTAAGTCGTCCACCTAACCTCAGAGAGGTAGTGACGAGAGGTCAAATTAGACGCTTACCAAAGGTCAATTTAAAATATTTAGGTATGACACTAAGCATGATTTATCATAGGCAATTTATAAAAACAGGATTTAAATATCTTTCAACTCCGTTCACGTTTAACACTTTATATCTTCGTCATATTAACAATTACTCAATATGGTGATTTAATCAAATAATAATGAATCGACGGGAAGGAACAACTTCTTCCAAAATCTTTTTAATAACTTTAAATCTCTGTCATTTCAATTGATAATTTAATATTTCAGGCCAGTAATCAGGCAAAACTCATAGCAACTACGCAGCAGATATCATGTGCAAGCAATGCCGAGGGTCGAACGGCACAGACCAACAATAATAAAATGTGCACTGCCGAAGGGTCGATCGGCTCGAACATAGATGCATCTATCTGCCCCTCTCGCGAATCGATCATGCGACGCGGTTAAAATAATACGGCTAGCTTGCTCGCGAATCATACCTGCGACTGAGGTGTTCATATGAATACACACACAATTACAGGGCCATCCTGCTCGCGAATCACTCAAGCGCCTCAGGCATCCAAAGTTACACATATCCACATAATAAATCCGTATTTTATCAAGAAAATAGTTTTTCTCAGGAAAGTGGTAAAATCCTTATTAAAAGAAACATGAAATATAGGTTTTGAAATCATTGTTTTTGAAACTCATTTGTCAAGTTTAATGATACTCCATGATACAACCCAGTCCAGGTACACAAATATCCACAGCGGAACCAATTCTCTTTCTAGAAGATTAACAAAATGAACTCTAGCTTTCTTTTAGATATTCAATTACGTTTTTTATTACAATAGCAGTTTAATATTACATGCAGGATTACATGTATAACACGTAAGGCATGCTAGTGGATCCTAGACTACCCAGACATGGCATAATAGTAGCTACGCACGGACTCCCGTTACCTCGTACGTACGTAGTCCCCGAATATAATAGCATGCACTGAATTAATTCACCTAGGGGGACGATTCCCCCTCACAAAGTTAGAAAGGAGACTTACCTCGCTCCGAAATTCCAATACCGGCTTCCAAGCCCCTCCGATGACTCCAACGGACGCACAACACTCCGAAACTACCACATAACGGCAAAGCAATGAAAATTCATCCTAATACTCACAAAAAATTTAGATTATATACTTTTCCAACCCCGCTCGGAGAAATGACCAAAATGCCCTCGGGCCCACGTGCCCGAAAATCCGAAATTCTTGAAGATACATGCTACCCATAGCTCTACTAGTTCAATCATGCAATTTACTCTACATTCCATACTCAAATTCGTGGCTAAATTCCAAATTTACATTTTCTAGGTTTCTTCAAAAATTTCCCAAATTCCTACCAATTTCCATGCCTAATCCATGCATATAATCTTGTATTTATCTAACAAACGGAAGGAATCTACTTACCTTGATGCCTGATGAAAATCCCACTTGAAATGCTCTCCAAAAATTGCCTAAGCCATGAGAAAAATGAAGACAATGAACCAAATTTCGTGTTTTAAAACATTCTGCCCAGGCCGCACCTGCGGTCCTTCCTCCGCACCTGCGATCCCGTAGGTGCGACCAATCTCCCGAACCTGCGGTTTCCTCAACTCCAGCCCAAAAACCGCACTTGCGCCCCACTGTCCGCACATGCGGCTTCGCAGGTGCGGAAATTTCATCGCACCTGCGGCCCCCAGCCAAGCCTGCCCATTCTCGCACCTGTGGCGCCCAAGTGATCTTTTTGACGTCAATACCACACAAGAAGATAGGTTAATTTGTGTGGTACCCAATATTCGAGTGCTGTCTCTCTAGAAGAACCTGGTTCTTCTTGGTGTTCCAACTTCTACTGTTGCGGAATAATAAAAGCAGTAAAGTAAATACACAGAGATTTTTACGTGGAAAAAACCTAGATCAAAAGGTGAAAAAGTCACGACCTACTCCTCAGTAGGATTTGCTCAAACTCTTCACTAAAACTCTGAGCCAAACGGACTTACAAAATAAACTTTTTTGTAATCCTAGGACTAACTCTAATCCCTTCGTAGTAACTAGCTTCTAGCTAATTTCTACAAGCTTCAAGTTAACCCTAACTTGAATAATGCTTACCTATTACAATTGCTTCTATGAAAGCTGAAAAGATACAATATTAAAACTCCTACTACAACCAACTAAACTCAATGACAAACAGATGTAATTGGTTCTTCTACCTGGTCTGTAGCCTTTGTATCACACAGTAATTCTGCTTGCAAAATATTTGGAAATTTTGCTTTCAGATCTTGATTCAGTTCTGCACTTGTGCGTTCTTGATTCAAGCAAGAATACTTCAATTATTTATAAAGTCAGTTGTTGAGTTTGTCGTTCAGTTTTGGTACAACTCTACTTGGGAGAACAAGTTCGTATTAAACTCAACTTCCTTCCTTCCTTCATTACTGTCCTTGTTGAATTCAACTTCTATTCTCTTATCAATTTGAAACCTTTTCGCATTAGGAGACACTCTCCTTGTTCATTGATACTCCACACCTGTATTCATTTCCTATGCATATAGGGTTTGTGTGCCAACGCGTCAGGTCGAATATGTATGCTCTGATGGACCTGGTTCAACTGGTCAAACATTTGTCAATCTTCAAAACTATGCAGTGACTTGGGTCAACAAATTCTCCCTTTTTGATTATGACAAACTATGTGCTTCTCCCTGTATACAGCTCAAACACTTTGTATGTTTTATCATAGAGAAACCAGGTTCATTAGGTTCTAAATATCACTTGAAATATAAAAGCACTTGTCTTCCCCCTTTTGGCATCATTGAAAAATTTGCAAAATGATAAACTTACCAGAAGTTGTTAACAATTACTCATGGCCATTGAGGCAACTGCAGGTGCACACATGATTAATCATCATAAGAAACCAATAAATGTAAGCTATCTAAGAAATTGAGACAAATCAATAACAAAACAGACAAAATTCATTGATTAGGAACGAACATCAAACACCATACAACTAAATAAAAAATAGCCATAACCATGAGCAAAACGGAATAAAAACAACAGAAACAGAACAACTGGTCTAAAGAGAGGCTTTGGTAGCTCTGGACAGCCTAAGGATGGGAAGGTGCAGAGGAGGTTGTGGTCTTGGTTTGTAGAAGATAAAGCATCTGATTAAGAACACCCTCTTTATTTTCCTTCTCTTTTGCTAATTCAGCCCTGAGAGCATTCCGCTCAGCTTCAACCTCAATCAAACGAGATTTCAAACAAAGGATTTCCATATCCTTGATTTTGCTTTCCTACTCCAGAGTTCTAAATTTGCTGTTGACAGGCTGCTTCCTAGATGAACCAGGTTCATCTACAGGAACATTGACAGTATAATCGCAAGTCAGCAAAGTATCCTTCCCAAAATAGTCCTTGGCAGTAGCCATCTCAGCCTTTTTCACATGAACATCAAAATGAGCAAGCACAGATGTCAGAATAAAGCCTTATGGGATTGCATGTGCTTTTATTCCATTCACAACTCTATCTAGGATTTGGATGATGAAGGCTGGCCAATTGATCTGCTTACCCCTATACAAACACTCCATCAAGGTCAGATCCATATAGTTGTCTATGTGCCTTCTTTCTTGTCTTGGCAGCAAGAACTTGATGACAAACTCGAAGAGCAACTTGTGTTCTGGCTTCATTTCACTTTTGTAGACTAGCCTGGGTTCAATTTCCCTTTCATTTTCACTGAAGAATCTGGTAATGTTGATCGCTGAGTCCATCCCATCCAAACTAGGCCATCGTTGCTTCGTGTAATCTTCGTAGCCCTCAGCAGGAATGTGCAGAATTTCTCCCAGCTCTGTAGCATCAAAGGAGACTTGAATTCCTTTGACTGTGGTAGTGACCCTGCCGTCCTTGACCACTGCATTACCCATGAACTCCACCAGTTCAGCTCTAGCCAACCTTCCTTCCATGTGAAGGACCATGTTCTTCCACCCCTGAACATCCAATATGTCCAGCAGGTATCTCATCCCAGGTTCCTCGAGATCCTTCACCAACTTTCCCTTCAGAATTGCTCTTTTGCAAAACAAGGTGATTATGTCAGTCACCTCGACAACTTCCCCCTCATCTTCTCCACTCCACTCTTTATCATCATCTTTCTCAACAACCTTCACTTTTCTTGTCTTGGACCTGGTCCTTTTAACGGTTCTTGTAGGTGTGGCAGACATTGTAGCTGACTTCTTTGAAGAAGCCTTAGCCCTTTTTATTTTGGTGCCTCAACCACAACAGGAGCAGTCTGCTCCTCATGATGGACCAGGTCCATCGTATCCTTATATAAGATATGGCTATTAATTTTACAACGGGTAGAACATTTATTCAAGTGGATGTCTAATAGTTGCAGGAGTGTCATTGATTAGACGGTTAAGAGTTCCCTACCTCTAGGCTAATTGAGTACTGATGTGACTTCTTGGAACGGGTTCATTTAGAGATTAGTACAAATAATTTGAAATGAACCAAATATAGATAGAATCATGCTCATGTGTGACTGTAAGTAGTTCAATAATTGTATGGAGATGAGCACGTACCTTGTCAGATGAACCAGCAGAGATGAACCAGGTTCATCGTGTTAAAGTCCTTAATTTTCCTCAATTTTCAAAGATAGAGAAACATCATTAGCAACTAGGGAATCATATTAATACATGGCAAGAGAGTATGACAGTAAAGTCATGATGTTGAGCAATGATTAGACTGGTTGATTATCTATGTTAGTGTTTCTAGCCAAAAACAATTTCGTTTTTTTTTCAATCAGGTGATTTTAATCATCGCTAATTCAAGCATGTTCCTCTCAAAATGATCCCTACTCAGTGCTTTGGTACATTTCTCAATAATAGAAATTCGGAGCAAACAATTCCTACCCGGTGCAGAACACGCACCCATATTAGCCTACCAGTGACCCTAAATTAACTATGATCACCCACAACAGATAGACAACTTACCGAAAAGTTCATAATGACAGAATCATGGTACATACTAACATCTGACTAGCTCAACTCGCATCTTCTCAGTTCACTTCCACAAATATCCTGTTTATGAGAACTCTCAGTCTCGAAGTCCATGAAACGTACGGATTACCAAATCTGATCACAACTCCACCTCTCAAATACATAACACATCCCAAATACTCACTCATTCCATGGGGGATACCCCTATAATTCTTCCGTTTACCAAGCAAACTTGAATATCAACAGTCGATCCAACAATAGGGTGCCGCGATACCAATGAAGTACCCTTAACTCAAACACATTGCTCTTTCTGAAATATATACCCTTATCAAGTCGTACCAATTAGTGATATCATCTACCTAGTCGTCTGAAATTTCCCATGATGCCTAAGAATTTATGACCTTCCTTCTAGAACCGAACCGTGACCTCACATATGCAAATCTCAACTCTACCCAACATATCGCACACGCCATGGAAACCTAGGAAAAATACGGGAACTCCATGGTCCCTTCAGAGCCACAAGCAACTACGTCCCCAACTAGCCTAGAGCTTTCATTGGATCCATTTAGAAACAAAGTCACTACACGCCATAAGAAAATATGCACCCTTAACCGCGGTAGAAACCATCAGAAACTATCTGAAATCCCATTTGCGCAACACCAACTCATCAGGACTGAATTCTTCTAACTCAACCAACTACACAGGCCACCAAAAATCCAAGACCATTGCTAAGAAACACCCGAAAAACTCGTCACCTTATGAACACCCAAAGAACCAATCGTATCCCTTACCATGCCGATCCGACCTACTACTAAGTTGCCCTATTTACCCAAGTTTCTTCTGACTTACCTTCAAATCGATACTTCTTCCTTCCGTAATACCACAAACTTGCAACCCAGACTCACCACACGCGACCCAAGCACAAAACCATACCATCTAAGGCTCATAAGCGATTGAATAATCCAACAATTATCCCCAAATGCACCACATTAGAAAAACTTACCCTGAAGAGACTTCCTGCGAATCTAAAGCCATCACCTTCACCTTCCTGATACCGACATGTAGAATCCGCGATGATGTAGAATACCACAAGTCTTGACATCCTCTAACGTAAATCTTAATCACATTGACCAATTAGACAGAATCGACCTGACCCGTTTACACACTAACATACTAGGAAAGTAATCCACTCCCTTGAAGCCACAAGAAAATTCATACACTGCACACACTACACCTTTTACAACTTCCACTAACTCATTCAATAGAACCCAATTACCCAACAAAGTACATTACAACCCATATCGAAGAAATTTCCATTACTCGTGACATTCCCAGACCCCACACCTGCAGGTCATAACTGATTTACCAACATACCTTGAACTGAAACCAATACCACACATATTCATGTAATCAACTTATCAATAACGAACTCCCCCACTTGGCTCAAAGCCAAGGATCAAGATAAACAAGACTATGCCCACACATTATCACTGCCACCATGCTGTGGTAGGATTCAACTAAATCCTCCATAAGCTTATATGACCCAAACCATCTAACACTCAAATCAATTTCCAATCTCGCATCCACTATTGTGATGGTCATGCCAACTCCCACAAGCGATCTAAACTCAAATTACAAAATATATTGTCTTACTGGTAGAAGAGGACTTATCACAGAACTACATAGGGACCACACACCCTAGGACAACCCGCAGGAGATAACTCTGCTCGCGTAGCTTCAACTGCTATCTCTCCATACACTTCTGAAGACCAGAACTATCACGCAATCACTACACCTTCCTGCATCTGAACACAACCAACGCCTACCCTCGAAGCACCACGATACGCAGTAAAAACCTGAAGCTAATGGCAAAACTAACACAAGAGCAGTGGTCACAGAAATCTCGAGCTTCTGGAAGCTCTACCCACATGTGTCTGACCACATGGATACCCTCACTGGACACCACGTGTCCCAAGAATGCTACTGAACCGAGCCAAAATTTCACACTCGGAGAATTGGAATAGAGCTTTTTCCTCCCTGAATCCTTATAATGTCATCCTCACATACTGAGTATGCTACTCCCGGCTACGCGAATATGCCAAGATGACATCAATGAATACAATAACAAGGAGTGATAATACGGCTGGAATACACCGTCAATCAAATACATGAACGTTACTGGGGCAAATAATCAACTCAAAAGACATCACCAGGAACTCATAACCCAACAGAGAAATCCGCTTCACTCCACAACTACACAACATGAGAGGTCTCCCAACATACTCACAACTCAAGGCCATATAACAAATCGAGACAGAAATCAAACACTCAATAAACCTTGCCACATTTCCAGCCAACCCTTTTGTCACAAATCACAGTCTGAACACATCTAACCATAAAATCACACCCACCACATAGGCATCTTAGTCACCAATTCTCATCAGTAAGAACACAGACGGACATACAAGTACCCAATTACATGTTCCCACACAACGAAAATCTCAGCAATCAAGCCACAGAACGAATCCGGCCTCAAGTCCTCCAGACTGGCCCATTACCAACATGCCTAAATCACATCTCATCCGGAAGCCACAAGTCATCGATGCACAGCTGATACCAGGCGCTCTCGTGCGCGCTCGAATACATGGAAGGAATTCAAGAGTTACGCTCTTGGCTGAATATAATGGATTCGCATGACAAGAATTTTTGAAAATGTGAGATTTTCCTAAGGATTCTACAGCCTCTCGAAGATAAGTACAGACGTCTCCATATCGATCCACAAGACTCTACTAAACCTATTCATGACCGGTGAGTCCTATGTAACCTAGCGCTCTGATACCAAACTATCACGACCCCAAATCTAGGCCAGTCGTGGTGGCGCCTATCGTGGAACTAGGCCAGCCAAAACTGTACTCAAATCATAATAAGCTTCCATTTACATCTTTACTATACTGATAACCCATAAAGGTTTCCT
>MDKI01277056.1:0-26987 GCA_005239505.1 Nicotiana paniculata | reverse complement strand
AAATGAT
The DNA here is from genome assembly GCA_005239505.1 of Nicotiana paniculata. NCBI lineage: Eukaryota > Viridiplantae > Streptophyta > Magnoliopsida > Solanales > Solanaceae > Nicotiana > Nicotiana paniculata. Next base: position 26,980 of record MDKI01277056.1, on the reverse strand, counting down.
TGGTCAATCAAATCAAAAATACGCAATCAAGATTAACTTCACTTGGAAAACGTGAAATTTTGAATTGATAGTCCTAACACCTGAAATAAAGCCAATGGGGTGAGACAAGATTTTACGTAAATGTCCTTGCATTGATTATATGGAAACATGTTCCCTTGTGGTGGATACAATTGCTTTCAGATTTTAGTCTGGCAATACTCAATAAATTTGATATGCGTATATAAAAATCATTGAAGGATTTAAACTGTTCTGAAGCATATTAAGGTTCCCGAGAAATTCATTTATAAAGCTTCAGCAAATCCTTATGTGGATTATAGCAACCATGGCGTATATGATTTATTTTTGTGTCTATTGCAATTGGTGCACTGTGTATCTTGCTAGAACCATGAGTATAAAAATATGCTAGCGAGATATAGATTTGTTTATTCTAACAAATGTCAAAGTTTGTTGTTTATGCAAATGAAGGCATTTTCTGAAGTCCGTTCTTCAAACAATCTATTTGTATGTGAGAGTACTGCCATATTATTATTTCACAAGGCAGTCAATTGTTGATACTTATTCAAGTCATGTCAATATACTATCAACTGAAAAAGCAAGTGACTCAACACACAACAAATATGTGACTTTTCCTTGAAGAGAAGATTCAAATAATAGTGAAGGCGATGATATTTGTTTATCTCAATTGGAAGAAGGATATATTAAAGGAGATAGAATAAAGCATATGTTTTGCAAAGTTCTTTATCAGACACAATTCCAATGAGCGGTTAAATAGATGTTCGACAAATTTGTTCGCTTGATAATTTGGTGTTCTGTTCCGTGAAGCATGAGAAAACTCAACATTGAGAAGTTGGTATACAATATTGGAACACGTCATCTCGGAGAAACAAATTGATGTTTTCATCAGGGGGAGACAAATATGCGATGTACTCCTTTTCCCTTTGCTAAGATTTTATCCCATTGGGTTTTTCTTACAAGGTTTTTAATGAGGCAACAAATAATGCGTATTACAAGATGTGTGTACTCTTTTTCCTTCACTAAGATTTTTTACCATAAGGTTTTTTCTTAGTAAGGTTTTAACGAGGCATATTATCTATAAACATCCAAGGGGGAGTGTTATGAAATATAATATTGTATAGTGGATGTTTATAACTCCTAAAGAAGTTACTCCCGCTACTCTTCTACATTATCCCCACTACTTCTTACTATTATGGTTGTAACTCCCACACCTCTATAACCTCCTCCATAATCTTCCCCCATGATCTCAATAGTTAATACCATGTTCATGGCATCCCTTTGTATTACCTATATCATCCTATAAATAGAGGGTTTGGGCATCACATTGTACACACTTGAATACATCGAAGAAATAATAATCTCTCTTCTCTTGCTCTATACATCTTTTGTCTATTTCTTGTTTTATGTTATTACTTTGAACTTAGTTTCTTAACAGGAATGCCTTAATTAACGCTTTAAGTTCTCTTGAATTGCCATAACTTGATGTATCCAAATCATACAATCTTGATGGTATATACCCTGTCAAATTGAAAAAGAACACAAGTATTTTTCAGAACCTTATTTTTTGGCCTATTTATGCCATTATTCAATAACAGTCCAATTTTCTATTTTTTAGATAATAAAAATTAATTTTTCAACCCCACATTTGCTTTATATTACTGGTTCTTCTTTACTTGACCCTACATTTCTTTTAACCCTGATTATGTATAATTAATCATGCTCAACTCGATAAAATCCAACCATCTTTTAACTCAACCCCTAATTCCTTGTCACGACTCAAAATCCAACTAGTCGTGATGGCACCTAACCAACTCACTAGGTAAGCCAATTAACAACTATCCAATATAATGAGATTTTTTTAGGCAAATAAATGATAAATTAACTGAACCATAATACATTTCTCAAGGACTGGTAGTACAAATCATTAGCTTCTAAGAATTAGATTTTTACAAAATGAATTGAAATAAACAACATCGATTTCAAATAAATACAAATCATTATAAAAATTATTGTTCTGTTTGAAACTGAATCAGTGATCTTTACAAATCAAACTGAACAGTGATTTTTACAATGATTTGTATTTATTTGAAACCGATGTTGTATTTATTTCAATTCATTTTGTAAAAATCCAAATCTTAGAAGCTCTTGATTTGTACTACCAGTCTTTAGAAAATGTATTAAGGTTCAATTATTTTATTATTTATTTATATAAAAAATCTCATTAAATTGGATAGTTGTTAATTGGCTTACCAAGCAGGTTGGGTTAAGTGTCATCGCGACTAGTTGGATTTTGAGTCATGACAAGGAATTAAGGATTGTGTTAAAGATGTTTGGATTTTATCGGGTTGGGCATGGTTAATTATACATAGTCATGGTTAAAAGAAATGTAGGATCAAGTAAAGAATTACCAGTAATATAAATACACGTGGAAAATATGGGGTTGAAAAATTAATTTTTATTATTTAAAAATTAGAAAATTGGACTGTTAGTGAACAATGGCATAAATAGGCCAAAACTATAAGGTTAGTGGCATGAATATGCCAAAATTATAACGTTAGTAGCATGGATAGGCCGACCTTTTAACGGGTGGCATATGTGTCTCTCATAGTATAACTATTGCTTTGTCATGAAATCAAAACTCATACTTATAGGTGTAACGATCCGACCGGTCGTTTTGAGCTCTAATGCGTCGTTCGGTGGTTTGAGTCCATGAGAAGCTTCACTTCAGGTATTATGACTTGTACGCGTGGTCGGAATTGAAATTCGGGAAGTTCGGAGTAGATTTGGAAAGAGAATTCTCATTTCGTAAGCTTTAAGTTGGAAGAATCTGACTAAGGGTTAATTTTAAGTAAACGACCCCAGAATGGAATTTTGATGATTCCAATAGCTTCGTATGGTAATTTCGAACTTAGGCGCATGCTCAAATTTGGATTTGGAAGTCCGTAGGACAATTCGACGCATTTTGGCGAAAATTAAAATTTTTTAAAGTTTGACCGAGAGTTGACTTTTTGATATCGGGGTCGAAATCAGATTCTTAAAATTGAAACAACTCCATTATATCATTTATGACTCGTGAGCAAAATTTGAAGTCATTCCGGATTGACTTGATACGTTTCGGCGCAAAATATTGAAGTTGGAAGATTTAAAAACTCATAATTTGATTGATGTGCGATTTGTAATTTCAGTATTGTTTGACGTGGTTTGAAGCCTCGACTAAGTTCGTATTGTATTTTGAGACATGTTGGTATAGTTGGTTAAGTCCCGAGAGCCTCAGGTGGATTTCAGAAGGTTAATGGAATGAATTTCGGACAAAGGAGCTGCTGTAATTTTTCTGCTGCAAAAGCTGTTTTTGGACAACAACTGGTGCAATCACAGAGCTGGCATTGGAAGCTTATATATCAAAATATATAAGGAATCGGAAAATTATCAAAACATGAAAGTTGTATCCCATTCTAGTTTCCAAAAATCTAAACCATTCATCATTTGTATAGAAAGTTATGGTCAATTGAATGAAGTCTGGTAAAATAGTTTCGCCAGAAATTTCTGATCCGTAGATCCGACTTTGAAAGCTTATATCTCGAAATATATAAGGAGTTTTATGGTGGAAAACCTATCAAATGAAAATCTTTGAGTCTAATTTCTAACTCTTCAAGCCGTTCGTCATTTGGATATTTATAAAAAGAGTTATGAACGTTTTAGTAAAAGGTGTCCAGTAGGGGAAAACTTGTAATGCGAGGTACAACCTGCACATCGCAAGGTACAACTAGCTGAAGCACTTGTGCCTATATAAGGCAGTCGGGCAGCAACCATTTTTGGGAATTTTCTTGAGCTACAGATTGGTTCTTTCATGGTGGATTCAACCTTGGGGACTACTTAAGAATACAAGGTGAGTTTTTTGTGTGTGGATATTTTAAGTTAATAACATCCTATTAACACTAGTATTAACATCATTCAATCCTTGAAATCCTTAGACATCCTTCAAGTTGTTCAAGAACACCAAATCTCTCAAACATTGAATTTTTAAAGAAAAACTCCTGGAAGGTAATACTAATGCTTCAAGCTCATTTATTATGAGTCAGTGAGAGTAATTCTAATATTTATTTCAAGTGGTTATGGTTGGATAATTGATTTCATAAACCCTAATTCATGGCATGAATAGTGTTCTTGAGAAAATGAAGGATAGATAAATAGTGTTTTTAGAAATGATATTAAATGATGCAATTAACCTATGGAATCATTTTCTAGCTTAGTTGAAAGTGTTCAACTAAGTAATCACCAAATTGAATATTTTGGAAATGTTGGTTAAGGAAGAGGACGAATAGTAATTTGGCGGTGTTGGAGAATTAATGTAGTATCATTGATGTCTTCAAATGGGTATTAAATTCTAAGAGTGAAGTTGAATGTGCGAGTAAGTGAACATATTAGACAATTTGAGCTGGAGGCTTATAGCCAACTTGTGAGCCATAAATGGATATTGATAAATATGTTTGAGTCATATTTTGATTGTAATTGTAGATATCAATTTTTTGGTGGCATATGAGCATTTTACTCAATGTTACGATGTCGGAGGAGGATTAAAATCTTGTGAATGTTAATAAAGCGAAAGCGAGTTTTGGAGCGTTGGGAATGGGTCGAGTTGTTTGAAAGGCTTGGGAGCCGGCTATGGAACTCCGGAGCGAGGTAAGTCTCCTTTCTAACCTTGTGAAAGGGAATTAATTAACCCCATAGATGAACTAAATTACTATGTGTTTCTATTTGAGAGGGCTACGTACGCACGAGGTGACAAGAGTCCGTACGTAGCTACTAGTTATGCCTATGTCCGAATAATTTAGGCTTACATTATGGCTTGTTGATATTGTTATTGATTTATGTTTATTGTTTTCCTTGAGAAAGAGCGTTATTGAGTTTCCTTATTAAATGTTTTGAAAGGAGTTGGGGACCTTAAAAATTTTCACTGAAATTTCATATTTTGAAAAGAATGAAAAAATACTATAATAACTTAAGAAATCTATGTGTAACCGTGTCACATGTATGATTCGCAAGCGGGGTAATTCTTTTAAATTTATATTTGACCGTTTCAAATGTATGATTCGCGAGCGGGGTAATTTTTTTAAATTTACATTTGACCGCGTCGCATGTATGATTCACGAGCGAGGTAATTCTTTTAAATTTATATTTTACCGCGTCGCATGTATGGTCCGCGAGCAGAGTAATTCGTTTAAATTTATATTTGACCGCGTCACATGTATGATTCGCGAGCAGGATAATAGATGCATTTGTGGTCCGCACTGTTCGATCCTTGGCAGTGCGCATTTTACATTTATGTTGGATCGGGTCGAACGTCCTCAGTGGTATTTGTGTGTGATAATAGAGCTGGAAGTCCCCTTTGTAATTGGTATAAATTCATTATTTGTGTGATTACATATTTTAAAGGATGGAAGTGATTTAAGTTCTTAATTATGGGGAAGACTTGCTCAGTTATTTCTTGTTCTGAGTCTTATGTTGTATATCATGCTTAATTAGAAGTTCATATTATCATATTATTGGACCACTAGTAAGTGTCGGAGTCGACCTCTCGTCACTACTTCTTCGAGGTTAGACGGGATACATACTGGGTACACGATATTTTCGTACTTATACTACACTTGCTGTACATTTTGTTGTGCAGGTACATGTATGGATAGTGGCCTTGTGGGCGTAGCGGCGTGGTTGATACGGGGACTTAGGTGAGATGCATTTTATGAGACGACCCGCAACCAACAGAGTCTCCCTCAAAGTACTTGTATCTTCTTTTCTGTCCAAATTTATATTATATTCCGGACAATTATTGTATTTTATTTTACTTTCTAATAAATGCTCATGCACTTGTGGCACCGGGTTCTGGGATGATTATGGGATATTTAGTATTGAAATTAGAAAATGTTAATATTATTCCTTAAAGTTTATTTGATACTAGTTAAATTGAAGGAAATTTTATGTTTTCAGAAATACTAAAATGAAAATTTAATTAACTATTTAGTATTGACTTGTCTGACAGTGATGTTTGACATCATCACTATGTTTAATGAATTTTGGATCGTGACAATGGGTGATCTTTGTTGCTTAACTGTAGTTGCGTGTGAAGGTTGCAACATAAATTTCTAATACTTTATTGGTAAGAAGTTTATTTATTTTGCCTTACTGCATTTTTCGAATGGATTAACTATTAGTTACCTCGTTCATCTAATGAACGATATATACAAGATATTTTTTTTTATTGATTTAATATTCTACTGTTTTTATCCTAATTTATGTGTCATACTTTTTTTTTCTAATCTATTCCAAAAAAATATATTATACTTTCTTATTTAGAAATAATTTAACCTTACAGTTTTAATTTACTTCTAATAAGATGATATATATCCATACAAATATTTATGGCTTGTTTTAAACCTCATATTTCGTAATGTCCTAAAAAATAACGTGAAAGGTATTAGTTATGTTACATAACTCAAATATATATAAAAAAAACATATACAAATTAAATTATAAATAATTATAAAAATCCTGAATATAAGGACTTCCGATATTGTTCAACTTAAAAAAAGATTTTGAAGAAATATGTAGGAAGTTATACTTAAAGCTATCTTAAAGTTCTTATAAATTAAAGCACGCCCTATTGCTATTAATCTCAATTAATTTGAATATCTTATCTATGTTTCTTATCGAATTTTTATAATTGGGTTTATGATTTTATTTAAGTATATATTGCGACATTTAAATATAAACTTAAGCTACATATTTATATTTCTTATGAGAATAAATTATTATTACTTTCGAACGTAGGCATGTCGTTTTAAAACTTATTTAAAGACACATTCTTACTCGTCCTAATGTGCTAGTAAAGTAAACTTCAATTACATGTATATACTTTAACTACTATATATAAGATAGAAGTCAAATAAGGAACAAATTCATATAACCTAAATTTTAGGAGTTTGTAACTAGTTCAAATAAGAAAATAATAATATAAAATTTGTTGATTTTAACATTTCAAATTATAGAAAATGATTAAATTACGAATTTTTCCAATATGAAATAAATTTTAAGGGTAAAAAGACGAACGATATTTCGCTAAGGGCTATCGTGCTTTTAATATAGTACTAGTTTTTAATGTACGTGCATTGCACGTGTCTATCGTGTTAATCAATAAGCATATACAAAAGAACAAATTTATTCTGCATATACCCCATACACTCTTATAATCTAGGTAAACCGGCTGTATTTCGGTAATCTTCGTAGGCCGTCAGCCAGACACTCCCAATTTAATCTTTTTTTTTTGAGTCTTATGTTTCTTCTCATCTCAAAGATTTTCATTTAACTCTAACTTATGCACCACAAAGTAGGAACACTCTAAAAGAACTCATTCCACCTAATCTCTTCCTAAATAATTATATTTATGGATTATATAATTATATATATAGATTAAAGTAAAAATATAACATTTCAAAATTTAACATGAAAATGGAAAAGTTAAAAAAAAAAAAATGGATTCTACGTTAAATTTCCTATAACGAAGTTGTGATGACACAAAAGGCCATCTTGTGTAATTTAGAAGAAACTATGTTTCGAGGCCCCGAAAGCCTCCGTTAATCTCACCTCGATATGCGTGCGTAGCCTGGGCATGTAGCTGGGAAGCTTTTATGTGAAAACTTGATGAAAAGTTGATTTCATAATGATTAATTGATTAAAATTGACTTTGGTCAACATTTTTGGTAAATGGACCCGGACCCGGACCCGTGATTTTACGGTCCCGGAGGGTCCGTAGAAAATATGGGACTTATGTGTATGCCCGGAATTGAATTCCGAGGTCCCAAGCCCAAGAAATAAATTTTTAAAGAAAATTGTTTTCTTAAAATAATAAAGACTTTTAAAAATGATAATTAATGTGAAAACCGTGTTGCCGGGCCCGTATTATGGTTCCGGAGCCCGAAACATGTCGAATATATGTTATGTGATTTATCTGTGAAATTTGGTGTAAAACGGACTTGAAATGCCGAGTTTCGGATCAAAATCGGAATAATTAAGCCTTATGAAGTTTTGAGAAAATTCTAGGAGATTTGAGGCCTAATTCCTTGTTTTTGAGGATATTTTGGTGATTTAAATGCTTGAATAAGTCCGTAGGATGATTTGGGAGTCGTGTGTATTTTTGGTTTGGAGACCCGAGGGCTCGGATGAGTTTCGAGTAGTTAACGGGGTGTATAAACTAGAAAAATATGGTGTTTTGATGTTTTGCTGGTGTCTGGTGTAATACCCTTCGCGAACGCGGCCAAGGGCCCGCGAACGCGAAGGGTAATCATCTTGGCCTGGGTTTTTACTTTACGCGAACGCGTAGAGGGAGACGCGAACGCGAAGCACTGGACAGTGCTTCTACGCGAACGCGTCCCCAGGGATGCGAACGCGTAGTGTTAGTCTGGGGGGCTAGGTAGGTTGTTCTTCGCGAACGCGGCCCTAGGCTCGCGAACGCGTAGATCAGGATTGTCAACCCTTCGTGAACGCAACCATGGGCCCGCGAACGCGAAGGGTATTTTTGCCCAGTGATTTTTAAAGCTTAAAAACACAATGCATTCCGGATTTTCTTATTTCCATCATTCTGTTCTTCCTCAAACCCCCATTGACGATCTCCAAGCTAGTTCTCCTTCATAACTACTTGGGTAAATGACTTCAACTCCAATTTCTTCCATTTTTCCTTCATCAACACTAGAATCTAGACCTAGAATCATGAAAACAAGTAGAAATTTGGAGAATTCAACCTCAATTTGGGGTCGGATTTCAAAATAAATCATATATTTGAACTCGTGGGGGTATGGGTGATCGGGTTTTGGTCTGAGCCTCGTGTTTGGACCAAGCGGGCCCGGGGTCAAATTTTGGTATTTTTGGAAGAATGCTTGGAAATGGGTAATTAGGCTATGGAATGGATTTATTGAGTCATTATTGATATACTTGAGTTAATTATGTCTAGATAATATCATTCCGGAGTTGAATTCTAAAGGAAGGCGGTGTTAGAGGGTTGATTGCTATATTTTGGAACCGAGGTAAGTGTCTTGCCTAACTTTGGTGAGGGAATAGGTATCGCATGCTATGTGCTAAGTGTTTATCATGTCCAATGCATAGGTGAGGTGACGAGTACCTATGCATTGTGTGTCAAGCATGCCCGTGAGTCCATTTTTGATGAAATTCTTATCCTTACTTCCATATCCTTTGTATTATGAATTTATATCTACTTGGAAGTTGATTGTTGTTGAAAATCCTCGTTGATGAACTCGTGATGTGATGGTCCTATTGATGAACCAACTGTAAAGGATATACTTGAAAAGGTTGGTTATAGCTGAGACCCTTGCCGGGCAATTTGTTGTGATAATGACTGATATTTTCCCCTTTACGGGTAATCATGATTTGTGATTCCACTATGCTGCATTCCTTGCCATTTTGATAATTGTCATTGCATAGTGAGGAAGAGAATAAAAGCACGAAGGGTGATGCCGTGCCATGATTTACATTGATTATATCATACATTGCATAGTGAGGAAGAGAGTAAAAGCACGAAGGGTGATGCCGTGCCGTGATTTACATTGATTATATCTACATTGCATAGTGAGGAAGAGAGTAAAAGCACGAAGGGTGATGCCGTGCCATGATTTACATTGATTACATCATACATTGCATAGTGAGGAAGAGAGTAAAAGCACGAAGGGTGATGCCGCGCCATGATTTACATTTAAAAGCACGAAGATTGATGCCGCGCCATGATTTACATTTAAAAGCACGAAGGTTGATGCCGTGCCATGATTACATTACCATACATGATACATTGCATCGTGAGGAAGAGAGTAAAAGCACGAAGGGTGATGCCGTGCCATGATTCATGTTATCTTACATCGTACATTGCATTGTGAGGAAGAGAGTAAAAGCATAAAGGGTGATGCCGTGCCATTTATTACATTTCTGGCATTATATTTGTTTCATTAGCATGTTTCTGATAAATTGCCTTCTTGTATGTTCCTATGTGCTTAATTAACTGCTCTATTTCACCTGTTACCCCATTGTCTGTTCCTGTATTCCCCTACGTAATTGTTTATCTCTTGCCTTGTTATTCCACGATATATGTTGCAGAATATGATAAGTTAACGTTTGTTGTCAAGTCTAGCCTCGTCACTACTTCAGCCGAGGTTAGGCTCGGCACTTACTCAGTACATGGGGTCAGTTGTACTGATGCTACACTGCACATCTTATGTTGTGCAGATCCCACATCCGGACCCAGTGGACAGCATTCAGGGAGTCTCCTTCAATTCACCTTAGAGGCTTCAAGGTATACCTGCCGGCGTTCGTGGGCCTTGGCGTCTCTCCTATCCCTAGATCTTCATTTCTGTCTTGTTTTTCCTCTAGTTTTCAGAGACAATCATGTATTTCTTTTCAGACTTTGTATTTAGCACTCCTATAGACAGTTCGTGAGTTTGTGACTCCAGGTTTTGGGAAATTATTGCAACCTTGTATTATGTTGTCTTTACTTAGCTTTGAACCTTTATCTATTTCCGCTGTTAAGTTGTGAACTGTTTTTAGCTTGTTATGTTAATTCGGTGTTATCATGTTAGTTTAATTCTACACGTTGGCTTGTCTAGAGGGTTCAACGTTAGACACCATCACGGCCCGAAGGTGGGATTTCGGGGCGTGACAAGTTGGTATCAGAGCACTAGATTGCTTAGGTCTCACAACTCACGAACAACTTGGTAGAGTCTGAGGGATCGGTACGGAGACGTCTGTATTTATCCCCTAGAGGCTGTAAAGTTAGGATGACTCCACATTTCTTTTCATATTTGTCGTGCGATATGAATTCTGAGTACTGATTGAGTTTCAATTCTATTCTCTCGCAGATGGCGAGGACACATATTTCCCTTGGTTCCGCTCAGCAGCCCGACACTCCTGCTACAGCTCCTACGAGGGGTCGAGGTCGAGGACGAGGCCATGCTAGAGGCCGAGGTCAGGGCCGGGCTCAGCCTAGAGTAGCAGCCCCAGTGGAGGACTCTCAGGTCGAGTCTGACGAGAAGGTCCCAGTTCCGGCAGTCCCAGTTGGACCAGCTCAGGTCCCAAAGGGGTTCATAGCTACCCCAGTGCTTCAGGACGCTCTTGTCCATCTAGTCGGACTCATGGAGAGTGTAGCACAGGCGTGTCTTCTTCCTACTGCACCAGCCGTCTCTCAGGCTGGGGGAGGTACCTAGACTCTTGTCACCCGCACGCCAGAGCAGCTAGCTCCACAGTTTCAGACTCCGACACCTCAGCCAGCCGGAGTAGCTCAGCCGGGTATTGCAACACCGGTAGCAGAGGAAGCAACTATTTCAGCGGATGCTTTATGGAGACTAGAAAGGTTCACTAAGTTATTCACTGCTACTTTTACTGGTTCACCATTAGAGGATCCCCAGGATTATTTGGACAGCTGGCATGAGGTTCTTCGGAACATGGGCATAGTGGAGTCCAACGGAGTTGACTTTGCTACTTTTCGGTTATCTGGCGCATCCAAGAGTTGGTGGAGAGACTATTGCTTAGCCAGACCGGCTGGGTCTACACCTTTGACTTGGACTCAGTTCTCAGAGGTATTTTTGGGGAAGTTCCTTCCCATTACTCAGAGAGAGGACCTTCGGAGGCACTTTGAGCGTCTCCAGCAGGGATCTATGTCAGTCACTCAGTACGAGACCAGGTTCATCACCCTAGCCCGACATGCTCTTATGATACTTCCCACTGATCTGGAGAGGGTTCGGGGATTTATTGAGGGATTGGCCCAGCCTATCATACTTCAGATGGCTAGAGAGTCAGGTAATAATATATCGTTCCAGGATGCGGCCAATGTGGCCAGGAGGATTGAGATGATTATGTCACAGGGTGGTGGTCAGGGGGCTGACAAGAGGCCCCGTCACTTCGGTCGTTTTAGTGGAGCCTCATCTGGCGGCAGGGATTCTTCAGGCAGAGGTCATCCTCCCAGACCCTATCCTTCGGCACTTCAGGTAGCTCACAGTGCACCACCAACACCTATCAGTACACCGCCGCTTCAGAGTTTCCAGGGTGGTTATCAGGGTCTCAGGGACAGTTCCAGAGTCCCCAACCATATCAGCAGAGGCCGTGTTATTCTTGTGGTGTTCCGTGGCACATGGTATTGTTCCCGAGCTTCTAGTGGTCCTCAGTATCAGGGTTCCCATGCTATGGTTCCCGCACCAGGCGCACCCCCACCCCCTAAGCCAGCTAGAGGTGGCGGTCGGGGTGCTATAGGTAGAGGTCAGACTCATAGAGGTGGAGGACATGCCACGAGAGGTAGAGATCAGGCCGCAGTAGGTCGACCCAGAGATGATCAGATTGGAGGGGCTCAACCGCGGTGTTATGCTTTTCTTGCCAGGCCTGATGCCGAGGCTTCTGATGCAGTTATTACAGGTACATTTTCAGTTTTCAGTTGAGAGGATTCGGTGTTATTTGATCCGGGTTCTACATTCTCCTATGTGTCTTCAGATTTTGCCCCTTATTTGAGTATGCCCCGTGATTGTGGGTGATTCTATAGTGGTAGATCGAGTCTACCGTGCTTCCTTAGTAGTCATTGGTGGTTTGGAGACTCAGGCTGATATTTTGCTTCTTGATATGGTTGACTTCGATGTTATATTGGGGATGGATTGGTTATCCCCTATTAAGCTATTCTGGTATGTCATGCCAAGACAGTGACCTTGGCTTTTCCATGGGTTCGCTTGGAGTGGAAGGGAACTCCTAGTCATTCTTCTGGTAGAGTTATTTCTTATATGAAGGCTCAGCGCATGGCCGGGAAGGGTTGTTTGGCCTATCTGGGCTATGTTCGTGATTCTAGCGCCGAGGTTCCTTCCCTGGAGTCGGTGCCCGTGGTTCGTGAGTTTCCAGAGGTTTTCCGTGCTGACTTGCCGGGTATGCCACCCGACAGAGATATTGATTTTTGCATTGAGTTAGATCAGGGCACCCAACCTATTTCTATTCTGCCGTATCGTATGGCCCCGTCAGAGTTGAAGGATTTGAAAGATCAGGTGCATGATTTGTTGGATAAAGGCTTCATTAGGCCTAGTGTCTCTCCTTGGGGTGCTCTAGTATTGTTTGTCAAGAAGAAAGCTGGCTCGATGAGGATGTGTATTGACTACCGGCAGTTGAATAAGGTTACCATTAAGAACAAGTATCCTTTGCCGAGGATTGATGATTTATTCGACCAACTTCAGGGTGCTTCAGTATTTTCCAAGATGGACTTGAGATCTGGTTACATCAGCTGAGGATTAGGGTGTCTGATGTCCCTAAGACATCTTTTCGCACTCGTTATGGGCATTATGAGTTCTTGGTGATGTCATTTGGGCTGACGAATTCCCCCGCTGCTTTTATGGAGTTGATGCACCGAGTGTTCAGGCCTTATTTGGACTCATTCATGATTGTTTTTATTGATGATATATTTATACTCTCGCAGCCGAGAGGAGCATGCGCATCACCTTAGAGTCGTCCTCCAGACTTTGAGGGATAGTCAGTTGTATGCCAAATTTTCCAAGTGCGAGTTCTGCTTGAGTTCAGTTGCCTTTCTAGGCCATGTGGTATCGTCAGAGGGTGTTCAGGTGGATCCCAAGAAGATTTCAGCAGTCAGAGATTGGCCTATACCCACCTCAGCTACAGAGATCCGGAGTTTCTTGGGCTTAGCAGGTTATTATCGCTGGTTTGTGGAGGGCTTTTCAACCATTGCAGCCCCGATGACCAGGTTCACTCAGAAGAGTGCCCAGTTCAGGTGGTCTGATGAGTGCGAGGCGAGCTTTCAGAAGCTCAAGACAGCCTTGACCACGACACCAATGTTGGTTTTGCCCACAGGTTCAGGATCATATACCGTGTATTGTGATGCTTCACGTGTTGGGCTTGGTGCAGTGTTGATGCAGAATGGCAAGGTTATAGCCTATGCTTCTCGTCAGTTGAAGGTCCATGAGAAGATATATCCAGTTCATGATTTGGAGTTAGCAACTATTGTGCATGCATTGAAGATTTAGGCATTACTTGTATGGTGTGCTGATAACTTGGATTTTTGCCTCGTTTTCGTTCCCTTATACATGAATTTTCAATATAATGGTACAAAAAATGGCCCCGAAAGCTTATACATTGTGCTTGTTGCAGGATTGAACAAGAAATGAAGGCACTCTGTTTAAAATATGCTCAAAACAGGAGTGAATCCGGCACAAGGATCAAACACAACAAAGATGATCAAGCCAAAAAGGCCACCGCGACCGCGGTCCTCATTTCGCGGTCCGCGGTGGAAATCCAGTGAGGTCGACAGTTAGGCAAGAATACACCGCGACTGTGGTCGTCGTTTCACGGACCGCGGTGGCACTCCAGTGAGGTCGACAGTAAGGCAATCATCCACCACGGCCGCGGTCCTCGTTTCGCGGACCGCGGTGGCATTCCAGTAAGGTTGGGCACAAGGCAGATTTCCACCGCGGCCGATCCGCGGTGGCATTCCAGTGAGCTTGGAAATAATGCAAGTCTCCACCGTGGCCGCGGTCCTCATTTCGCGGTCCGCGGTGGCATTCCAGTGAGCTCAAAAAATGATACAAGTATCCACCGCGGCCGCGGTCCTCTTTTCGCGGTCCCGGTCGACCCTTGCCAGAAGATCAGCAGCTTAACAACATCATTTTCTTCGCGGACCGCGGTCATGTTTTCGCGGTGGTCTCGCAGGGGTATTTTTGTCCGAAAATTTGGCAGACTATAAATAGACTATTTTGTAATTTCTTTACATATCTTGTAATTTCTGAAGTAGAAAGCTCGTGAATATTTTAGGGTTTTTATCTCTTTAGCTTTGTTCTTGCATTTTTAACATTGAAACTTCAATTTCATTGTTAGGAATCAATTAAATAGGTTATTCTTCTTCTCTATCATTGTTTTCATTTTTTATTATGAGTAGCTAGACCCATTTGCTAGGGTTGTGGCTCAACCCTAGTGTGGGTATGTAATGGGGTTTTGAAATTAAGGTTGGGAAATTAATGGGTGTTGGCTATTTAGTCTAGTTCAAGGTTTTTATTGCTATAATTAGTGGTTGCAAATACTAATTAGCCTTTTCATGACTTGGGTCTTTCTTGAGAAAGAAGACTTGAGTCTAGAAATTAGCCTAATAGGAAATTAGGGTATTATCAAGAGGTTGGTAGTCCCAATCAATGGGTTGAACCCAGAAATGGTCAAACCCTACTTGAGCCCTAATTTACGGGTTAAACCTCGAGAGAGTAACACCCTATCTAATCCTTTATTGCTTGATTAATTGGCACCCAAACTACCCCGTTGTGTATCCACCTAGGTAAAGGTTATGACCCTAGTGCCTTTATCAATATCATAAAACAACAACAAAAACAAAGTTAATCATTAATTAGATTACAAACAATAGAATACATTTAGCATAGTTCAACACCAACAAATGATTAGAAGTGCAATTAGAAACACTCGACCCTTCTAGATCACTTATACACTCACTCCCATTTATAGGCTCCCTGTGGATTCGATCCGGACCATTCGGGTAAAAGCTACATGATCCTTGCCTTCATACTTATATAGTAGTGTGGGTAAGGCGTGGTCACTTTTTGGCGCCGTTGCCGGGGAGATTTAACGGTGTGACTATATTTGTGACTAGAAGCATAGTGTGTTTTTCTTTCCTTCTATTTTTAACTTCCTTGTTTTGTTTACTTAGGTACAATGGTCGATCCGCTAGGAAATGTGATTTCGGGGGAGGAGGTTTATGACAATCAAGAAGATGAAATTAATCAGATTCCTCCACAAAGTAGAGGCCGACATGCCAATATACAGGATGATGTCCCAGACCCTCCCCCACCTCCAGCTCCTAGAGCTGCTCCTCGGGTCCTTCCAAACGAGGGGTATGCTAGTGCAATAGTCCCTCCAAGGATTCGAGAGGGGAACTTCCAAATCACAAATGTTATGCTGACTCTCCTAGAACAAAGAGGATACTTCACCGGAGCTGTCCACCAGGATTCCTATAAGCATCTCAAAGGCTTTGTCGATACATGTTGGGGGAGTAAGCAAACTAATGTGTCTGAGGACGCATTACGGTTACGGTTGTTCCCGTTCTCACTTAGGGGAAAGGCATTGGATTGGCTTGAGCGTCTACCAAACCATTTTATATCCACTTGGGACGAGCTCGTGGATAAATTTATTGCAAAGTTTTTTTTCCCAAGCCACATGGCGGCCCTTCGAGATGAGATTTTGGCATTCAAACAAGAGCCAAACGAGCCACTGCATGAAATATGGAACGCTATAGAACCATGGTCAAGGAGTGTCCCAACAATGACATGACCGAGGCTATGATACAACAAACATTCTACCGGGGAATCAACACGGTAAATCAATGTGTGGTCAACCAATTGGCCGGTGGTAATTTTATGAAGTTGACATACCCGGAGGCATGTGAGATTCTTGATGAAATGGCCGACACATCTTCAGCTTGGCAAAGTAGAGAAAATGTGCCTCAAGGGGAAACCGGTGTGAATAGTCTCCACAAGGAACTCCAAGAACAAGGGCAAGCAATTTCCGAGCTCACAACAACCATGAACCAACTTACTAAAACCCAAATCCAACAATTGCAAGGGCCGAAGCAAGTAAATTCTATGGAAGGAGTTCATATGCAAGGAAACCAAAGGAGACCTCGGGGGAATGTTAGGCAAAACCATGGTGATCAAGGGCCGAGTGGTCATGAACAAGATGAAAGTTATAATGACCAAGATGAGGATGTTATGTATGCAAACAACTACCAAGGGCAAGGTAATATGAAAAACTGGGGGAACCAAAGGCCACGAAACTGGAACAATAACAATGCTAGAAATTGGAGCAATACCAATGATCGTCAATGGAACGACAATAATGACCGAAATTGGAGGAACAACAATGAAGGGAATTGGAATGGAAGAAACACACGCCCGAAGGGTGCACTACCGAGTGATACGGTAGTGAACCCCAAGGGTGGGAACAACAAAAACACCGGTCATGCTATGGCGGTAACTACTCGGAGTGGAAAAGATGGTGAAGCAAGTACTTCGGGGACAAAGAATGTTGTTGTTGATGATGAAGTTGTACCCTAAGATGAGCTAACAGTTGATGCGGAACAAGCAATGGATGAGCCAATTGAAGGTGAGGTGAGAATTGACATTCATGACAATGGGGAAGATTTGGGTAGAAATGTGAACCCGTCTTGGGAGCACATAATTGACATGCCGGAACCGATGGCCCCAAAGGCACCATTGCCTAGGCCACCTCCTCCCTATCCTCATATATTGGCAAAACAAAAGCAAGAGACCCAGTTTAAAAAGTTCTTTGATATGATGAAGAGTCTTTGATTTGAGGCCTTGGAGCAAATGCTGGTTACACTAAGTTCATGAAGGACTTGGTGACTAAAAAATTATCCATGGAGTGTGAGACCATTAAGATGACTACCAAGTGAGTGCTATTGTTCACTCCATGGCGCCAAAACTTGAAGATCCAGGTGCCTTCACTATTCGTTGCACAATTGGGAGTGCAGACTTTGCAAAAGCCCTATGTGATCTTGGGGCAAGCATAAATTTGATGCCATATTCTGTGTTCAAGACTTTGGGGATCAGACAACCTAGGGCGACCTCTATGCATTTGCAAATGGCGGATCGATTAATGAAGAGGACCCTAGGTATTATTGATGATGTCTTAGTGGGAGTGGACAAATTCATATTGCCAGCAGATTTTGTTATCCTCGACTGTGAGGTTGATTTTGAGGTCCCTATTATCTTGGGGAGGCCTTTCCTTGCCACCGGGAAGACCTTGATTGATGTTGAAGCTGGGGAACTTACATTCAGAGTTGGTGATGCAAAAGTGGTCTTCCATGTGTGCAAATCGATGAAGCAACCCAACAACACTGAAGTTTGCTCTTTTATGGACCTCGTGTCCGAGGTTATTATTGACGATGCCAGTGTTATGATCCATGTTAATGATCCTATGGAGTTGGCCTTACTGAATCACGAGGACTCAGTGGTGGATGGTGTGCTTGAGAGCACCCATGCCCTTCAAGGCATGGGGTCTTATTCTTATGCTCCCAGAAAATTGTCATTGGACTTGGAGAACAGGAAGACCCCACCAACAAAGCCATCCATTGAAGAACCTCCGAATCTGGAGTTGAAGCCACTTCCTTCCCACCTCAGGTATGAATACCTTGGTCCCTCTTGTACTTTACCAGTTATTCTTTCCTCTTGCCTAACCCAATTGCAGGTTGACTCAACTTTAAAAGTGCTAAGGAGGAGGAAGAAAGCAATCGGTTGGACCTTGGCTGATATTCGGGGTATTAGCCCCGCCTTTTGCATGCATAAGATCATATTGGAGTATGGATCCAAACCCTCCGTTGAACATCAAAGAAGACTCAATGAAGCTATGCAAGATGTGGTTAAAAAGGAGATTATAAAATGGCTTGATGCGGGTGTTGTCTATCCAATTTCGGATAGTGCTTGGACTTCTCCGGTCCAATGCATTCCGAAAAAGGGTGGAATGATAATTATAAAAAATGATAAAAATAAGCTCATTCCTACAAGAACGGTTACCGGATGGCGGGTGTTCATGGACTACCACAAGCTCAACATGGTAACCCGCAAAGACCATTTTCCTTTACCATTCTTGGATCAAATGTTGGATAGGCTCGCAGGTCGAGCCTTTTATTGTTTCCTTGACGGGTATTCTGGATATAATCAAATTTTGATAGCCCCGGAGGATCAAGAGAAGACCACCTTCACTTGCCCAAATGGCACTTTTGCCTTTGCTCGAATGCCATTCGGACTCTGTAATGCCCCAGCCACTTTCCAAATATGTATGATGACAATCTTCACCAACATGGTGGAGGACTTTCTAGAAGTATTTATGGACGATTTTAGTTTCGTCGGGGATTCTTTTGACGAATGCTTGAGTCATCTTGATAGAATCCTTGCTCGGTGTGAAGAAACAAATTTGGTCTTGAATTGGGAAAAATGTCATTTTATGGTGGAGGAAGGAATCGTTTTGGGATATAAGATTTCAAAGAATGGCATTGAGGTTTATAAGGAAAAGATCGAGGTTATTTCAAAATTGCCACCACCTATTTCAGTGAGAGGAGTCCGTAGCTTTCTTAGCCATGCTGGTTTTTACCGGCAGTTTATCAAAGATTTCTCTAAGGTGGTGAATCCATTATGCAAGCTGTTAGAGAAGGATGCCAAATTCAGTTTTGATGAGCATTGTATGCAAGATTTTGAACTCTTAAAACACAAGCTCACTACCATTCCCATTATCACGGCGCCGGATTGGAGTGCACCATTTGAGCTTATGTGTGATGCAAGCGATGTTGCTGTGGGTGCTGTGCTTGGGAAAAGGGTGAACAAAGTGTTTCATCCAATCTACTATGCTACCAAGACAATGAATTCTGCTCAAATGAACTACACATTCACGGAGAAGGAGCTTCTAGCTATAATCTTTTCCATGGAAAAATTTCGCGCTTATTTGATGGGTGCCAAAGTCATAGTTCACACTGACCATGCAGCACTCCGGTACCTCATGACCAAGAAGGATTCCAAGGAAATATTTATGAGATGGGTTTTGTTATTACAAGAGTTTGATTTAGAGATCGTGGACCGAAGAGGGAGTGAGAATCAAGTAGCCGATCATTTGTCCCGGTTGGAGGAGCAAGGACGTCCTTGTGACGGTCTTGAGATCAATGATAGTTTTCCGGATGAACAACTCATTTCAATGTCAATGAGAGAAATTCCATGGTTCGCGGATATTGCTAATTTCCTCGTCACCGGAGTTGTCCCTTGTGAGCTCTCTTCTAACCAAAGGAAGAAGCTTCGAAGGGATATCTTGGATTTCTATTGGGGCGAGCCTTATTTATTCAAGATTTGCACCGATGGGGTAATCGGCGATGTGTAACGGAGGAAGAGCAACTAGCTATCCTTGAGTCTTGCCACTCCTTGCCATATGGTGGTCATCACGGAGGGGTGAGAACTGCTTCTAAAGTGCTTAGTTGTTGGTTCTTTTGGCTCACTTTGTATAAGGATGCTAGTGACCTAATGAATAGGTGTGATGAATTCCAAAGAGCCAGGGGAATTTCCAAAAAGGATGAGATGCCTTTAAATTCGATTCTTGAGGTAGATATTTTTTATGTTTGGGGAATTGACTTCATGGGGCCATTAGTGAGTTCATGTGGGAGCACGTACATCTTGGTTGCGGTTGATTATGTGTCAAAATGGGTGGAGGCCATAGCCTTACCAAACAATGAGGCGCGCAGTGTGATAGCCTCTCTCAAGAAAAATATCTTTACTAGGTTTGGCACTCCATGAGCCATCATCAGTGACGGGGGGTCACATTTTTGCAACAAGGCCTTTGAGTCCTTGCTTTCCAAGTATGGGGTTAATCATAAAGTCACTACCCCGTACCACCCTCAGGCTAGTGTTCAACTTGAAGTGTCTATTAGAGAGATAAAGAGCATACTATCCAAAACGGTCAATGCCAATAGGACCGACTGGGCTAAGAAATTAGATGATGCTCTTTGGGCTTACCGGACCGCCTACAAGACCCCAATTTGGATATCCCCATAACTCTTGGTATTTGGAAAAGCATGCCACCTTCCAGTGGAATTGGAGCACAAGGATATGTGGGCATTGAAAAAGTTAAACTTGGAATGGGATGTAGCTGCAAATCTTTGACTGGAGCAATTGAATGAGTTGGATGAGTTTAGATTCCATGCGTACTCCAGTTCGTCCTTGTATAAGGAAAAAATGAAGTACCTACATGACAAATATGTTCGAGGTAAAGAGTTCAAGGTTGGTGATTTGGTCTTACTGTTCAATTCTCGGTTGAGGCTATTTCCCGGAAAACTCAAGTCAAAGTGGAGTGGGCCTTTTGAAGTGGTATTTGTTACTCCATTTTGGGCTCTTGACCTTAAGAATAAAAGTGGTGAAGTATTCAGAGTAAATGGTCATCGGGTAAAACACTATCTTGGAAAAGTTGATGACAGCCACGTGGTTGCACTTCTTCATCTCAAATGATCCCGGTAAAATGTGTCGTGTCGCGACGTTAAATTAGGCGCTTCTTGGGAGGCAACCCATGTGTCTTTACTTTCATTTCTTTGTTTTTCTTGGTAGAATAGGTTTCACTTTTACACTAACTGGTTTTTGGATGTGTAAGATGATTTTGACACAGGAAATTTGGTCGAGTATAGAAACAGAAGCTTACTGGAATTGACTTCGCGGCCGCGGTCTCCTTTTCGCGGTCCGCGAAGTCAAAAAGCTGCAATAACAGCTCACTGGAATCTTCTTCGCGGCCGCGGTCGACTTTTCGCGGTCTGCGAAGCCCAGCTTTCTCTTAAGCCATAAGCATTTGACTGACCGCGGACCGCAGTCGATTTTTCGCGGTCCGCGGTAGGTAAGAGGGGTGGTCCCCAGCTTTCTCTATAAATAGTCCACTAGGGTTTTATTTCACACTTTTCGCACTGTAGCTTTTCAAATCCCCCTTCGACCACGGTCCGCGGTTGACTTTTCGCGGTCCGCGGTGGCCTAAAACTAGTGCACTTATTGCTCATTCATTACAGAAGTGTTTGCACAACAATGCTCGGGAAACTAACCATGTTCACTTATGTGTATTTTGCAGGAAATGGTACTGTCTCGAGGAGGTGGTCGTAAAAACACTGGTAGAGGAGAAAATCAAAGGGGGAGAGGCCGGGGGGGCACCAAGGCAACTGTCCAAAGTTTCAATTCCTCCTCAGTCATCCCGACGGCCTAGTCGGGTTACAAACTTTCCTCCTTCACCATCGGTAAGTGAGTATGCTCCGTCAGAGGAGGCCTCATCACAGTCATCCCCAATGGACCCTGTCTCATCTCTCCTAGCCCCAGCACAAGCAGTTTCCCCATCTAAATCCGCCTCCAGTTCACACTCATATTCTACTTCCCCTACAGCTTCCTTATCTGGGGAGAATTCAAGTGACATCAAGGGGGATGAATAGGTGGATGAAGGGGTCGAGCGCACTCGGAATCCGGATGCGTGGAAGGATCATTTTGTCAGTGAGAAAGCCTTTCACAGATTCATGGAATTGTGGACTGCACGGTCACTTATTTCGGAGCGCACCTTTTCACTGAAAGATTTGTCTACCTACAACCCCAATGTGAGGCAGCAGTTCCGAGACAGAAAAGGGTGGTATTACTTCACTGAACATATCCCGGATGCAAATGAGCACATAGTGAAAGAGTTCTACACTAATTTTCTTTTTCTTGAAAAGGACTCAAAGGCATCCCAAGTCCGCAATTAGTGCCTTTTGACGGAGTTTCACTAAATGAATATTTGGAGATGGATGATGTGGATGATTCCTTGTACCGGGAGAAACTGGCAGAAAAGGATGCTGCTAGAAATTGGTTGGCTTTACACTTGGCTAAGCCCGGGGACACTCCGGAGTGGCTAACTGTTGGGAAGACTTTCACCAGGAGGACCCTTAACTTCGAAGAAAAAAGGTGGGAGAATTTTGTATGCAGTAGGATAGACCCGACCCATCATGACCAGACCCTCCCCCTCAGTAGGGTTGTGTTGGTGGCATCTATCATGGTTTGGTACTCCATCAATGTGGGAAATGTGATGTCTGAGGTCATTAGCCGGGTTGTCAGCACAGGTGATACTTCTTATCCCTTTCCTCATTATCTGACTATGTATTGTGAAGACCAGGAAGTCACTAAGAAGCGCTTTGACACCAAAGACAAGACCAAAGCACCCTTTTCCTGGTATGACTTGAAGGATGAGGACAACCCCAAAAAGAAGTCAAAAGGAAAGTCTGTTGCCTCCACTAGCCAGTCTGAAGAGCCAGTGGTGGTGGCGGGACCTTCCCTTCCCCAGCCTGCCATTCCAGAGGAGGTTCCAGGCCCGTCTACCTCCACCGCCACTGACATTCCCTCCACCAGAGACTATCCCATGACTGCTCACCGGCTGAACATGACACTGACTAGCCTCACCAATTGAATGCAGTCAACTACTACAAAGTTGACTGCAATTTCTATAGCTGTGGCAGCCCCAGCTACTCCTCTCCTACCACAGGTCCCGTAGTCCATTGAGGACACTCTAAAAGAAATTTTGGAGAACCAGAAGAAAATCCTGGACGCAGTGGGTGCACATGAGAGTGCATTGACAAAGCTGGCCAAAGAAACAAAGAAGCTGGGGAAGACTCGGATGTCAAAGGAGGAGGTGGCTAGGTTGAGAAAGGAGGTCGACAAGCTATCGAGTGATCAGATTCCATTGGAGATGCTACTAGCCGACCCTACATAGCCACAGCCAGAGCAGCAGCCAGTGCCTCAGTCAGTGCAGGAGGAGGAGACGGTGAGGCCATTGAAGAAGAGGAAGGTCATGCCCCATGCTCAGGACATCAGACTTGTACTGGCAGACCCTCCCACAAAGCACACTCAGGCTCAGATCCAGGAGGCCCAGCCCACCGGAGCTCCATCATAGGTAGTAGCATACCCAGCCCCTTCACAACCCCCATCTCAGGCAGATCCTATCCCCTCTCAGACACATCAGCACTGACCACAGCAGGCCGAGGGCCAATAGGGAGTTTTCTTTACTGTCTCTCTCTCCCATATTTTGTGCACTAATTTTGCTATATAGCATTGAGGACAATGCTACCTCTTAGTTGGGGGGGTGGACCTACATGCATTTGATTTTGGCTGTATTGGGTTGTATAATGCAAACAACACTTTTCTTCTTTTTCTTTATGTTATTCTCCATTTTGGTATGTATAAGTTAACTATCCATTGTAAATATTCATCCCCTATGTATATTCATATAAATCCCTTATTGTACATATTCATTCTATCCCACGCACTTTACTTTACTTTACGCATTTCTTTTCTATTTTATAGCTTCTTATTTTTGTTTAATAGCTTCTTGTTTGATTTTTGTGTGAGCAATAAGCCTTTGGTTTTCTTAACGCCACGGTTCTTTCCAAAGGTGGAACTTGTGAAAACCAGGTGGCTCTTCCCAAGGATGGACGGTGTGACAACCTTCTTAAGGGTTTGAGTCTATTTTTCCTTTTCTTGTTGTTTTGTTTTTCAATAACGATGCCTCAAGGAAAGCTTCACTTGGGCCTAAAACAGTTGCCTTTGATCCCATGGTCAAAGACAAATCGTTGTGTTTATGATGGTGGTAGTGACGATCTTGAGACTCTTGTGTTGGCCGATAATCATCGGGTGGTTCTTCGGGATCATTTTTGTTACTCAAAACACGACTAAGGTTGTTGTGGGCCCTCGACTTGGTTTCTGTAACAATCCTTTAGCTGTAAGTGGTGAGAAATTCGTAATTGCAAGTCCAAGTTCCATACCACTAGTCTAGAACTTGCCCTGAGTGTTGTCTAGGCGAAATTCTAGGTGTAATTTGACTTGAGAAGTGACTATAGGATTTCCTTGGCTTGAGCAAAGAATCAAACACTTCCATGACCTCCAAAAGACATATTCCCTAGTCAAACCTTTTGAGCCTTAAGCCCTTTCTTTCAAAAAACTAAGTTACAAGCTTTTGCCCATTCTTTTGCCCTCTCTTGGCACCCGATCTTTCCTTGCAGCTAGGCAAAACACATTAGCTTGGGGGAGAGACGAGGGATGTGATGAAGTGAAAAAGAAGTCACAAAAGAAAGAAAAGGTAAAAGGCAATGAAAAAGAATGAAAAGAAAAGAAGAAATAAAGGGAATTGATGAAAACAAGTGATGCCAAAAGTTTGGAAAGCATAAGAAGAAGATAAAGGGAATTGATAAAAAAGTGTCTCTCCAACCCTACAAAAAATAAAAGGACTCAAAGAGAAGAAAATGTGAGAATGGTGAAAAAGTGAAGTGCTTAAGGAAAGATAAGATTCACTCTGACCAAATACTTCCTACCCTTAACCAAAAGCCTTCATCATGATTCCACAAAAGCTCTATATGATCTCAGGTCGAGTGGAACCTACATTAGTGGTGATGTACACAAAGGGCAAGCCTATGGTACTTTGAGCCGAACTTGGGACTCTTTCCTTGATGAGAGATGAGCGATTCCCATATTCCTCGTCCTAAGTGTCATTATTCTAAAGGTGAGGTGCTTAGGGAAAGTTACGGAATAAGAGTCTGGGATCCACACTGACCGAGGTAGTAGTTAGAAGTTCACTGATGAGTTGGACCAACCCTTGAAGCTCTTGTATCACACTTGAAACTATGGTTTTAAAAAGTTCAATCATTGTCAATGATTCATTCGCATTAGGGGCTATGGTTAGTCCAATTGATGCTAGTTGAGGTCACCATTAGTACAACCAATTTTTTGTAAAATCTATCATAGAGGTGGGGATTATTTTGTTTGCTTGAGGAAAAACAAGAGCTTAAGTTTGGGGGAGTTGATAACTTGGATTTTTTCCTCGTTTTTCGTTCCCTTATACATGAATTTTTGATATAATGGTACACAAAATGGCCCCGAAAGCTTATACATTGTGCTTGTTGCAGAATTGAACTAGAAATGAAGGCACTCTGTCTAAAATATGATCAAAACAGGAGTGAATCCGGCACAAGGATCAAACACAACAAAGATGATCAAGCCAAAAAGGCCACCGCGGTCGCGGTCCTCATTTCGCGGTCCGCGGTGGAATTCCAGTGAGGTCGACAGTAAGGCAAGCATCCACCGTGGCTGCGGTTGTTTCGCGGACTGCGGTGGCATTCCAGTAAGGTCGACAGTAAGGAATCATCCACCACGGCCGCGGTCTTCGTTTCGCGGACCGCGGTGTTATTCCAGTAAGGTTGAGTACAAGGCAAGTTTCCACCGCGGCTGCGGTCCTTATTTCGCGGTTCGTAGTGGCATTTTAGTGACTTGGAAATAATACAAGTCTCCACCGCAGCCGCGGTCCTCATTTCGCAGTTCGCGGTGGCATTCAAGTGAGCTTGAAAATAACACAAGTCTCCACCGCGGCCGCGGTCATCATTTTGCGGTTCGCGGTGGCATTCTAGTGTGCTCAAAAAATGATACAAGTATCCACCGCGACCGCGGTCCTCTTTTTTCGGTCAGCGGTCGACCTTTACCAGAAGATCAGCAGCTCAACAACATCATTGTCTTCGCGGACCGCGGTCGTGTTTTCGCGATCCGCGGTGGTCCCGCAGGGGTATTTTTGTTCGAAAATTTGGCAGACTATTAATAGACTATTTTTTAATTTCTTTACATATCTTGTAATTTCTGAAGTAGAGAGCTCGTGAATATTTTAGGGTTTTTATCTCCTTAGCTTTGTTCTTGCATTTTTAACATTGAAAACTTCAATTTCATTGTTAGGAATCAATTAAATGGGTTATTCTTCTTCTCTATCATTGTTTTCATCTTTGATTATGAGTAGTGATGTGTGGCTAGAATTCATGGTTTAACACGTTATATGCCTTACATTTTATGTGCGTTAATGATAAATATACACTTTTTATGTGCATAATGGAGTTTATTTCATGTGTAGGTGAATTGGATATGGAAGCCGAGCTAAATGGATGCAAATACGTCAAAAATATGCTCAAGAGTCGAAAAGGAAACACCCGGGCATTTGGCCCCTAAAGCCAGGCTGACCCTGGAGTTAGTGGGGCGTTTGGCCCCTAAAGCCAGGCTGACCCTGGTGTTAGTGGGGCGTTTGGACCCTAACGCCAGGTCTGCCCTGGCTTTAAGGGGGCGTTTGAGCCCAAACGCCTGGGTTCCGAGGTCCGGTTTAATACGAGTTTTTGAAGAGTTTAAGTGTTTCCTAGTTGGAATAGAAGTATCCTACACGGCTAGGGTTTTTTCCAAACATATAAATAGACCCAAACACACAACTTGAAGGAGGGGAAGCCATTGAAGTAAAGAACAACGTGTGAATTACTGCAAACATTGATTTTCATAGCTTTTACTTACTATTTTGTAATTCAATTATGCAAGTT
>ML336566.1:992-22922 GCA_005239505.1 Nicotiana paniculata | reverse complement strand
ACCTTGGGGTGCACCGGTGTTGTTCGTGAAGAAGAAGGATGGTTCTATGCGTATGTGTATTGAATACCGGCAGCTAAACAGAGTTACGGTGAAGAATCGATATCCCTTGCCTCGTATAGATGACTTGTTTGATCAGTTGTAGGGTGCCACGGTATTTTCCAAGATTGACTTGCGTTTCGGTTATCATCAGTTGAAGATTGGGGGACCACAGATCCCGAAGACTGCTTTCAGGACTAGATATGGTCATTATGAGTTCCTGGTTATGTCATTTGGGTTGACCAATGCCCCAACAGCCTTTATGCACTTAATGCACATTGTATTTCGGCCTTATCTGGATTCTTTCATCATCGTGTTTATTGACGATATCTTGGTGTATTCCCGATATCGAGAGGATCATGAGCAGCATTTTAGAGTTGTCTTTCAGACCTTGAGAGAAAAGAGATTGTATGCAAAATTTTCGAAGTGTGAATTCTGGCTTGATTCAGTAGCATTCTTGGGGCTTGTGGTGTCCAGTGAGGGTATTCAGGTTGATCCGAAGAAGGTAGAGGCGGTGCAGGGTTGGCCTAGACCGTCATCAGCTTCTGAGATTCACAGTTTCCTTGGTTTAGCAGGGTACTACTACCGTTTCGTAGAGGGGTTTTCATCTATTGCAACACCTATGACCAGACTGACCCAGAAGGGTGCTCAGTTCAAGTGGACTGAGGAGTGTGAGGAGAGCTTCAAGAAGCTCAAGTCAGCTTTCACTACAGTGCCGATATTGATTTTGCCTAAGGGTTCAGGTTCTTATACAGTTTACTGTGATGCCTCGAGAGTTGGCCTTGGAGCGGTTTTGATGCAGGATGGTAGGGTGATTGCCTACGCGTCCAGAAAGTTGAAGGTGCACGAGAGGAATTATCCAGTGCACGATCTTGAGCTAGCAGCCATTGTTCACGCCTTGAAGATTTGCCGTCACTATTTGTATGGAGTGCATTGTGAGATTTTCACTGATCACCGTAGTTTGCAGCATCTGCATAATCAGAAGGATCTGAATTTGCGTCAGAGGAGGTGGTTGGAGCTTCTCAAGGATTATGACCTCACTATCTTATACCATCCGGGGAAGGCCAATGTAGTGGCCGATGCCTTGAGTAGTAGAGCGGAGAGTTTGGGGAGTCTAGCCCACCTTCCAGTAGCAGAGCGGCCATTAGCCCTTGATGTTCAGGCCTTAGCGGGTCATTTGGTGAGATTGGATCTATCAGAGCCCCCGCGGGTATTGGCTTGTGTAGCCTCCAGGTCTTCTCTTTATGATCAGATTAGAGCACGCCAGTATGATGATCCAGATTTGCTTGTTCTTTAGGACAGGGTCCGTCGCGGTGATGCCAGGGATGTGGTTATTGGTGATGATGGGGTCATGAGGATGCAGGGCCGGATTTGCATGCCCAATGTAGATGGGCTTCGAGATTTGATTCTAGCTGAGGCCTATAGTTCTC
Source organism: Nicotiana paniculata (assembly GCA_005239505.1). NCBI lineage: Eukaryota > Viridiplantae > Streptophyta > Magnoliopsida > Solanales > Solanaceae > Nicotiana > Nicotiana paniculata. Next base: position 21,456 of record ML336566.1, on the reverse strand, counting down.
GGTATTCCATCTATCTGGGTGCCGCAAGGATGTATCAGGATTTGAGGCAGCATTATTGGTGGAGGCAGATGAAGAAATATATTGTTGAGTGTGTGGCTTGGTGTCTCAACTATTAGCAGGTCAAGTATAAGCACCAGAGACCAAGTGGATTGCTTCAGATATTTGATATTCCAGAGTGGAAGTGGGAGCGGATGACCATGGACTTCGTAGTTGGACTCCCACGAACTTCGAGGAGGTTTGATGCTATATGGGTTATTGTGGATCGGCAGAACAAGTCCGCGCACTTCATTCCTGTTGGTACTACTTATTCTTCGGAGCGGTTAGCTGAGATTTATATTAGGGAGATTGTCCGATTGCATGAGGTTCCATTTTCTATCATTTCCGACAGAGGTACTCAGTTCACATCTCAGCTTTGGAGAGCCGTACAGAGAGAGTTGGGCACTCAGGTCGAGTTGAGCACAGCGTATCATCCTCAGACTGACGGGCAGTCGGAGCGTACCATTTAGATTTTAGAGGATATGTTGTGTGCTTGTATGATTGACTTTGGTGGTTCATGGGACCAGTTTCAAACACTAACGGAGTTTGTATATAATAACAACTATCAGTCGAGTATCCAGATGGCTTTGTATGAGGCTTTATATGGTAGGAGGTGCAGATCTCCAATTGGTTGGTTTGATCCGGGCGAGGCTAGGCTATTGGGCACAGACTTGGTTCAGGATGCGTTGGGTAAGGCAAAGTTGATTGAGGAGCGGCTTCTCACGGCGCAGTCTAGGCATAAGAGTTATGCGGACCGGAAGGTCCAAGATATGTTTTTCATGGTTAGGGATAAGGTGTTGCTGAAGGTGTCGCCCATGAAGGGTATTATGAGATTCGGGAAGAGGGGAAAGCTGAGTCCCAGGTTCATTGGGCCATTTGAGGTGCTTCAGAGGGTTGGGGAGGTGGCTTATAGGCTTGATATGCCTCCTAGTTTATCCAGTATTCATCTGGTGTTCCATGTTTCGATGCTCCGGAAGTATGTTGGTGACCCGTCTCATGTTTTGGACTTCAGCACGGTTCAGCTCGAGGGTGATATGTCATATGAGGTAGAGCCAGTGGATATTTTGGGTCGACAGGTCAGAAAGCTGAGGTCTAAGGATATAGCTTCAGTGAAGGTTTAGTGCAGAGGGCAGCCGGTGAAGGATGCCACTTGGGAGACCGAGCGGGAGATGCGGGACAAATATCCTCACTTATTCGAGACTCTAGGTATGTTTCTAGACCCGTTCGAGGACGAACGTTTGTTTAAGAAGGGGAGAATGTAACGACCTAACCGGTCGTTCCGTGAGATTTACCCTGTTTCCCCCATTTCTGCGTTATCATATATTGCTTAGCCTGTTTATATTGTGTTGGGTCAGTTGGTTTGGGTTCAGAGTGGTCATGGTGAGAATTGAGGCATTAGTCTCTTATAGTAGCCTAATAGTTGAAAAAGTCAACTGAGAGTTGACTTATTGGTGAACAACCTCGGAATGCGGATTTTATGGCTCGGATAGCTTAGTTAGGTGATTTGGGACTTAGGAGTGTGTTCGGAATGAAGTTTTGATGTCCGGTGTAGAATTAGGCTTGGATTGGCAAAAATTAGTTTTTGGCGATTTCTGGTCGGCAGTGGAAAATAGGCTATCGGGGTCAGAATGGGATTCTGAAAGTTGGAACAGGACCACAATTTCAGATTGGATATGTGTGCAAAATTCAGGTCAATCGGAGGTGTTTTGGTTGGTTTCGGCGTCGTTGGCGAAATTTAGAAGTTTCAAAGTTCATAGGTTTGAATTTGATGTAATTTGGGTGCTTTCATGTTGTTTTTGGTGTTTCGAAGGCTTGACTAAGTTTGAATAATGCTATGGGGTGTGTTGGTATGTTTGGTTGGGTCTCTGAGGGGCTCGATATTGATTTCGGATGGTTGGCGGAGTTTTGAACTTAGGAAATTGCATCAAATGGCTGCTGGTGTAAAGTTTCTGGTGTGTGGCCGCACTTGCGGATGGGTAGCCGCAAGTGCGAAGAGTTGGCCGCACCTGCGAAGCCGCATGTGTAGAGAAGAGATCGCAGGTGCGAGAATTGGTCCGTTAGTGAGATGAAAGGTCCGCATGTGCGGATTAGCTGGGCAGAACAGTATAAAAGAAAGCCTCCGTGAAATTTTGGTTATTCTACCATTTTTGCATGCGGTTGGAACTTATTTGAGGGCAATTTGAAGAGAGAGTTGGAATGTCTTCAGTGGAGGTAAGTTCCCGGATTATTAAAGTCGTTTCTATGCTATTTTGTTCGGATTAGGCTTGTAATTTGAAGGATTAAAGTAGAAAAAGTTTGGAAAATGGGAGGATTTGGAAAATTCTTTTGGCCATTTGGATAGGAAATTGTGGTCTAATTGTGGTGTTTTTGGTATGTGTAGAATCGTGGGAGGACGAGATTTCTAGTGATGTAAATTTTATCGAATTTCGAGACGTGGGCCTGGGGCTCGGGTTTGGCCGAATTTCGAGATTTTTGTATAAATTGATAGTTTTCGATTGTGTTGTATTCCTTTAGTATATATAAATGATGTTAAACTAGTTTTGGTTAGATTCGGAGCAATCGGGAGCCAATTTGAGGGGAAAAAGCATAGCGGATTAGTATTGTGACCCGGTAGAGGTAAGTAATGGTTATAAATCTTGTCATGAGGGAATGAAACCCCGGACTTCATATTTCTCACTGTTTTTAGAAGGGCGCACATGTCGGATGACGAGTATGTGGAACACACTGATTTTTGGATCGGACTTGATTCTCTCCGCGACAACTATTGAGTTGCGCATTTTACTCTAAATCATATGTTAAATTGTGTTCTAAAGATTATTGCTATATTTGGGCTATAAGCCATGTTTGGCCTCGTGCCGACTTGTTTAGACCCCATGGGGGCTTTTTACTGCTATTTTCCTCATTGTTTATTGATGATTTCACTCAGTCACATTGTGCTTACTATTTTCAAAACTCCGCCTGATTTACACTACTTGAGATTTAAAAATGATGTTTTGGGTCGAGTACCCCGTTTTACTGATTCGCCCGAGGCGCTTTTGAGAGATTCTGACTGAGTGAAGCCGGGGGCTTGATTGTGAGGATATGATACGCCACGAGGTGGATTGATATTAGCGTTTGTGCTGAAGGAACCCCTCCGGACTCTGTACACACCCCCAGTGAGCGCAGGTACCTACTGAGTGCTGAGTCCTGAGTGCTGAGTGCCGAGTGATGAGTGATTGGGAGGCATGAGTGACCGTGAGGTTGCCCGAGGGGCTGATACTGAGTGGCTGTGAGGTGTTGAGTGATGTTCTGCCCGAGGGGCGATTTATGATTCATGTTTTTTCCCGAGGGGATACTTATGATTTATTTCATTTTCATACTAAATCTTTCGATCTGAAATTGTTGAAAATATACATTTTCGAAGGATTTTTCTGAAGTTGGTTTTAAGGCATGGTGATTTCATATATCTATGTATATACTGGTGGAAAGAAAGGTTGTGCATATTGTGAATTGATGATATTGATTTTTATGTGTTTTCTTACTGCTTAGACTTGATTTATTTTCATTACTTCTGAGTTGGCGTACTCACATTACTCCCTGCACCCCTGTGTGTAGATTCAGGTGCAGATACCGAGCATTAGCTATCTATTCTTTGCGGAGCCGGAGTGCGGGATATAGAGGTAGTTGTTTAGCGTCCACATCACCTTTGTTTTCCCTTCTTTTTTGTATCTAGCTATTTATTCGGAGGTTTTGTATTATAATAGTATACCTTTTTGGCATATTTCTCTTAGATGCTCATGACATGTTGTCTCCGGGTTTTGGGGTTGGTTGAACTGTTTAACTGTTTATTGGCCTAATGTATTTAGTAAATTCTGTATACTTTATGAAATGCTTGAAATTGGTTGGGATTTTTGAAAGAAACTGTAAATATGCGATTATTGGCTAGCCTAGTTCCACTATAGGCGCCATCACAGCCGGTTTAGGATTGGGGTCATGACATAATCACTTTTAAATCCATCCACAAACATCGAGTCTACCCCTGCTCGCACCAAACTAAACTAATAACTTTACCTGGGTCCATATTAACCCACTTTCTCTCATAATACACGAGAACAACCATCATCACCGGAACAAACACTCCATAATCCACAGTCAACTTAACCGAACGCCCTCCAGGCATAAATTCTCAAATAGGCAATGTTGCACTTCTTGTACTTAGTCTGAATCTTCAACCAATCAGGTGACTACATGTCACACTCAATCTTCCCGCGGTCATGCTTCCACGACCTTCCACACAAGGCAACAAGTCTGCACATCTATACTACCGACCACACTAATGTTGCAAAGCAAATCAAGAACCTATGACCAGGGTATAAAGCCTCTTCCACCGAATATCGATCTCAGGTGACACTGAAGATAACACTAGCTTACTCTGAACTTTCAAATCACTTTTTCTTGCTCATCCGAGCTCATGACGTCCTTGCCAACACCGAATCGCAATCTCGATTCTCACTCCCAGTTACATACTGCTTACCGCACCTAACATGCCAATATGAGGTAGCGCAAGAATTCCATCATAACTTCTGAACCACCAATAGGGTGAACACTCCATCATATAGAAACCTTTTACTTAACTCAATTCAAGAGAACAGCCACAACGCACGAGTAAATTCCCACAAATCACAATACATGTAAATCCTTAAGTAGTGGTCTGAACCACCATAACCCTTCCGGGATCCGCCTACACCAGACAGGCCATAATACACGAATGCTTCCAAATAAAATCTATTTCGACGGCTGGCATGCCTCGCACACACCGACACAAACCATATGCATAACTTAATCACATCGAAGGAACTTATCACTGCCGAGATACTTTCCTTTGATAACATGATCTTGCTCAACCAATCCGTCCAATTCTTCCAGATTCTCTTGCTAGCACTCCCTAAATACTCAAATTCTCTAACATCATTCACACATAAATTGAGAGCTTCCTGCCATATAGAGACAAGTTCTGGATTTGGTTCAAGGTGCTCTTCCTCCTACCGAATAGCCACTAGAACCCCTCACAGAGACTTGCCAACCATGCCACCACTAACCTATTCACATGAGATAACCCACCTGTGGAAATCACCAACTGACGCCTTCCAACGACGCCGTACTGCACACCCTCTACAATATCAATATCCCATCCTAAGCCTGTTCCCATTCACCAACTTTACTTGTCCGTCCGCTCCTCATGGACATCTACTAAATGCGCGACAATATCTTCTATTTCCAAGCTATGCTGCCTTCATTATCAACGCTTACCCGATACTGAACCACCTCACCTCACGGTCTCTGCCAACCGCATTCTTCAATACTTCTTCACAATACTCTGGTCCCATGCACCCGAAGAAACCATGGCACTAATGAACTAACACATTCCATTCGATCAAGGACGACGATAACACATCACAGGTGAATACTCCACCTTACTTAAAAGCACCAAGCCTTACTACTTTATCAACCCCAAACGGACCATTCATAATCCAAGTGACTTTCCTCTGCCGGAACTAAAATACCGAAATCTTGAAATCACATTCCGAGAAGACCTCCCTTCAAACCATTCATCAGGATCAACATGTGGGCAAGCGTTCTACCATCATATCAACATCGCGCGATAATCGATTGTAAACATCATCACAACCTGAGCATAACCTCAACGCTCTCATAAACACAACTACTGAGCTGAAACAACATATTATCCTTCCACAGGGCAACGACAATAGCCTCAATCAACATCGGAGGGAGAAACATCCCGCACCGCACCCATAGCACTATTTTAATTCCTCAAATTCCTGATTCATAACAAGCGTTTCGCGACGCGTAAGATTGAGTAGGAATAAATATAGGCATAAGCCTCAAAGGAATCAAATTGCACGATGAGGAATCAAGAAGGGAAGTACTCTTAATAGCCCTGTAGCCTCTCAAAGATAAGTACAGACGTCTCCGTACCGATCCGCAAGACTGTACTAGACTTGCTCATGACTCGTGAAACCTAAGGGAACCTAGAGCTCTGATACCAAGCTGACACGACCCAAAATCCATAAGGTCGTGATGGCGCCGGACATCATTGTCAGGCAAGCTAATCATTAAATGGTAAAGTTAAATTTCATGTTTTAGCATTTTTGAAATCATTACCTTTTACTTTATTACATAATAACTGAATAAAATCCGCTAAGTAAATACGATAGTTTAATATTCCATTTTTACAAAATACAAACCAAACACATCCTAGAACCCGGTGTCACAAGTGCATGAGCGAATTCTAAGAATTTCAACAATGCTACAAAGCTTGTCGAAAATACAAATTAGACAAGGAATTTCAAATGAAAATAAATACAATATGAGGGAGACTCTGTCGGCTTCGGGTCGCCTCCGGATGATGAAGCTCACCTAAATCTCCAAGCCGGCCACATCGCTGTGAAAGTACCTATGCAATAAAAATTCACAGCAAGTGTAGCATGAGTATGAAAACAATGTATACTCAGTAAGTATCCCGCCTAACCTCAGAGAGGTAGTGACGAGAGGTCGAATTTGACACTTGCTATAAGTCAGTTTAGTATAATCAAGTGAGATGATAAGCATGAGTATCATAGGCAAATTTAATAATAATTAGGGATAAAAAATATCAACTTCTTTCACATTTAACACATTAAATATCCGTCATTTCAGTTGACAATTTTGCAACTTCTTAGGCCAATAAACAGTAATAATTACAGGAAATACGCAGCAATTATCATGCGCAACAAAATGCCGAGAGTCGAACGGCGCGAACCAACAATAATAAAATGTGCACTGCCGAGGGTCAAACGGCCCGAACCATAGATGCATCTATCTGCCCCGCTCGCGAATCGAACATGCGACGCGATTAACATAATACTAGGGCTACCCCGTTCGCGAATCATACCTGCGACTTGGGTCCCTGTATAAATATACGTAAATATTGGGTCATCCTGCTTGCGAATAAAATTCTCCTTTTAATAAAAATGAGAATAGTATGTAGAACCTTTCTGGAGATTTACTTGTCAATTTGGACAGGGTTCCAAACTCTATAGATTTTTCTGAAACATAATTATCCAAGGAAGAATCAATTCTCCTTCTAGGTGATTAAGAAAAGTAAACTCTATCCTTCTCAAATATTTAGATACTAATTGAAAGCGTCACATGATATTTTATTGACAAGGTCACAAGTACAACAAGTAAAGCATGCTAGTAGGTCCTAGACTACCCGAACATGGCATAATAGTAGCTACGCACGGACTCCCGACACCTCGTGCGTATGTAGCCCCCGCAAATAATAGCATGTATTCATTTAGTTCACCTATGGGGATAATTCCCCCTCACAAAGTTAGAAAGGAGACTTACCTCGCTCCGAAATTCCATAACCGACTTCTAAGCTCTTCCGACGACTCCAATTGACGCACAATGCCCCAAAACTATTCAAATAACAGGCAAACCAATAAAAATTCACTCTAATACTTGTAACAATTCAAATTATATAAGTTCCCAACTCCACTCGAAAAGTTGACCAAAATGCCCTCGTGCCCACATGCCCGGATTCTGAAATTTCTCGAAGATAAATTCTACCCATAGCTTTACTAACTCAATTACACAATTTACTCTAATTTTCATGCTCAAATTCATGGTAAAAGTCCAAAATTCCAAATTCTAGGTCTTCCCCGAAAATCCCAAATTACCATTTTCTAGGTTTTCTTCAAAATTTCATAATTTTTTCCACAATCTTTCATGTTTAATCCATGCATATAACTTGTATAAATCATAAAAACATGAAGGAATTACTTACCTAGTGATGCTTGATGACAACCCACTCTTGAAGCTCTTCAAAGTCGACCAAACCAAAGAAGAAATGAGAAGAAATGGCCAAAACCCGTTTAAAACATAACACTGCCCAGCACTGCTCCTCCATGCAATCGTAGGAAGTCCACTGCGATCGCATAGGCCAAACCAGGCTGCCCCAAACTCTTCCTTATGCGATCTCACTCTACACCACGCGATCGCACAGGCCATTCCCAGCTCCCTCCAAAATTCCTTCTCCTTGATCGCAACTCCGTCCTTTGCGTTTGCATAGACCAAAACAGAACCCCCCACATTTCCTCTACTGTGCGATCGCATACACCTGCCTTCGATCGCACAAGCCAAAATCAGCAACCTCACAAATCCTTCTATGCGATCGCATACCCTCTCACGCGATCGCATAGAGTAAAAACCTGTTGCACTCACACCAGAAATCCAGCAATCCTCACAAGGCAAGAATCGACCCGTTGAGCATCCGAAACATGCCCGGGGCCCTCGGGACCTCAACCAAAACTACCAACCAGTCTCAATACCTCATTCGAACTTAGTCGAGCCTTGAAATCACCTCAAACAACATCGAAATCACGAACCGCAGCCCGATTCAAGCTTAATGAACATAGAACTTTCAAACTTCCACACTCGATGTCGAAACCTATCAAATCACGCCAGATTGACCTCAATTTTTGCAAATAAGTCATATTTGACATTACGGACCTGTTCCAACTTCAGAAATTGCATTCTGACCTTGATATCAAAATTTCCACTTCCGGGCGGATTTCTCAAAAATCATCAAATTTCTATCTTTAGCCAAATGACTTCAAAATGACCTACAGGCATCCGAATTCACTTCCGATCGCGCTCCCAACTCCACAATCAGCATACAAAGCTATTCCCATGCTCAGAATCCCAAACGTACATCAAAAACTCTGAAATGCCTTACATCCCAAATTTATGAAATTCTTCTAAAATGCTATCTTCCATAATATACGCCGAAACGCTCCCGGGTTATCCAAAACCCGATCCGGACATACGCCCAAGTCTGAAATCATCATACGAACCTGCAGGAACCTTCAAATCCTGATTCTGAGGTCGTTTTCTCAAAATTCTAATCTTAGTCCATTTCTCCAACTTAAGGCTTCTGAAATGAGAATTTTCTTTTCAAATCAACTCTAAACTTCCCGAAATTAAATTATGACCACACCTACAAGTCATAATACCTGAAATGGAGCTGCTCATGACTTCAAACCGCTGAAAGACGCGCTAGAGCTCAAAACAACCGGTCGGGTCGTTACAATTTAGATATGTTTGGATGTATTTACTTGACTTTCATTGTTATACCTATGAATAATTATGTATTTCGAACACATGTATTCATCTGTATTTTACTGATAAAATAGATATTACATTGGCTTGCGTTGTTTGTTTTTAGATGTATTTATATGTATTTAAATGTATATATATAATTACAGTCATATTCACATGTATATGTGTGTATTTTATAATAATGTATATATATGTAACAATGTATTCACATGTATATTCGTGTATTTTTAATCACTTATACAGATCGTATATATTGCGAAAAAATCATTTGCAGCTATACATTATTATGTATGTCAGAGGATTGTGAATGGCGATTCAAGGCTTCTAGCATTAACAAATCACAAATGTTCAAAGTAAGAGAGTTTAATGATAAGCATACAAGTCCGTTGAAGGATAAGGTGTATGAGCAACGTCAAGAAAATAGTAGTATTATCGGTGATATGATTAGGTCCAAGCTTACTAATCATAATAGGAAATACACCCCAAATGATATAATTGATGATGTGAAATCAGATTTTGGTGTAGATGTTAGTTACATGTTGGTGTGGAGGGCTAAAGAAAAGGCAATGAATTTTTTTAGAGGTGAGCCAGTTGATTTATACAATAAATTACCAGGGTACTTATATACAATGGATATGGCATATCCTAGTTCGCATATTAGAATGGTAAAATCGCCAAAAAATGAGTTAAAATGTGTATATATATTTGTATGCCTTTATAAAGGGGTTTGATCATTGTAGACCCATTGTGGTTGTGGACGGAAGCCACCTAAAATCAGCTTACACCGGGACATTCGTCTCGGCCAGCACGTTGGATAGTGCAGGTGAGTATGGGGATTATAATAAAATTTGTTAGTTTTACTGCCTATTAAAGATTGAAATACATATTTTTAATATGTATGCAATTATATTTACAGGTCATATACTGCCACTAGCATATGGTGTTATTGATTTAGAGAACGATGCTGCTTGGTCGTGGTTGTTTGAGTAATTCAAGGAAGCATATGGTGAGAGGGAAAACATGTGCATCGTTTCAGATAAGAATGAGAGCATCATCAAATCTGTATCGAGAGTGTATCCAGCGATACCATATTTTTCTTGTATATGGCATCTATGGAATAACGTATATAAGAAATTAAAAAAGAGTCATTCAAAGTTGAGCGAGATATACTTCTCCTTGGAAAAAGCATACATGCAGGCTGAATTTGACAGTCTAATGGAGAAGGTGGAAAAGGTAGATATTACGGTGAACGAATACTTGGAATTAGCTGAATTTCGAAAAGTGGGCTAGGTTGTATACACATGTTAACAAGGATTGAACCTTGACGTCAAATATTGTTGAGTCAATCAATGTCGCACTTGTGTCAGCAAGGGAATTGCCAATATACGACTTCCTCGAAGAAGCTAGGAAGATGTTTGGACGTTGGAATTGCAACAATCGAAAAGAAGCTTCACACACGTACACAACGCTTGGAAAAAAATACCAGGAGATTCTTACTTTGAATGAGGCAATGTCTACACGTACAGTTTTTTTTAAGTCATTGTATCATATATTTAGCCTTAGTACAAGATGTATTTATTTCTGATATGTATCACCACTATTCAAATACAGAATGCTCATTGTATCGTTCGTTCAATTTAATGGTTTTGTTTCTAACCAGATGCATTTCATTAGAAGATAGTTACTGTATATCACTGTATTCATCAGTTAAGATGTCATCATCTTTAATATTCTGCCAACCTACGTATAGAATGTATTCCACTGTATTCAATATATTTCATTGTATACAATTGTATGTCTTTGTATTTTATATATACATATTTATTTGAATTCAATATATGATGATTCTAAAAGATAAATAAAAGTTTACTGCTATATATTTAAATTGTATTTTAATTGTATATATCTATACTGTATTTAATATGTCTATTCTTTGATATATATATATATATATATATATATATATATATATATATATATATATATATATATATATATATATGGATTTTTTTTTAAATGTTCAAAACTTATAGATCTATGTTTAAATGTAGGTTGTACCATCGACTGAATACTTGCATATGGTAAACGATGAAGGAAGACATTACACTGTGTGCCTCTTAGAGAGAAAATGCAGTTGAGGGAGGTTCCAAGTTGACGAATTACCATGCCCACACGTTTGGGCTATCTTGAAGAGAAAGTTTCTAATGTCAGAAGATTATTGCTCTGACTATTACAAACCAAAGTCTGTTGTAATGACATACAAGGTGCCCGTGTATCCGCTGTCTGACAAAAATGAATGGAATATACCAGCATATATATCAGAGGAAGTTGTCTTACAAACCAAATGGAAAATACCTACTAGAAGGCCAAAGAAGAAGCGCGATAAGCCGTTCAACGAATTGTTGCAGAAGAAAAATCAATATTCCTGTAGCATATGTGGGCAGTGAGCACATAATAAGCATACTTGTAGAAATGCTCCACGTAAGGCTTAGTTCATATTCTGACTTGTATCAGTGCAATAACGATATGTCATAGATTCCAATGACATTTTGAAATAATACATATTGATTAGTTGGTATATTGGATTTTTTCGTGAATACATTCTGTATATAATTTGTTGGTGTATTGGATTATTGCTTCAATAGATTCTGCTGAATATAATTTAGTAAATTGCTGAATACATATTGCATTTATATTTTGAATAAATATGAATAGATACAAGTGCAGTTATATATGAATACATAATTACAATCTGTTGAATACATATCAATACAAAATCAATTATACATACAATACAATCTGGAAACATTTGAATACTTATGATACAAAATGCAGTACACATACAACATAATCTGAATATATTCGAATACATCTGAATACAAAATAGATCAGATACAGTACAATCTCTTGAATATATATCAATACATGATGCATATACAACCTGATATATATATAAAATCCGCTAAAGGACCCGTTTTAGTAAACTGATGAATGTATATTGTGTATATACATTTGCTGAATATATACAAATATAAACTACTGAATACATATGGATACTGCTGCTAAAGGACCAATTTTAGTAAACTGATGAATGTGTATTGTATATATACATCAACTGAATACATATAAATACAACCTGCTGAATACATATGAATACCGTTGCACAAAACATTGAAACAAAATGGATATTTGATATTATCATATATAAACACTATGGACACAATGAATAAAATGAAAACATGAGTTTTTCTTAACTGAACACCATCTTTACCAAAACAATATTCAAAAAAATGTATTCACATAAAACTATCTTCCAAAACTATATTCACCTAAACCTACTCTAAAACTATCTTCACCGAAGTATCTAAATCCGTTATTTGCCTAACAATATTTGAGGGTGCTTCGTTCTCGCTTATGGCATCAACGTCTATATTCAGCATAGCATAGTCCCAAAGGAGGGCACCATATCTTTGACGGAGTAAATTGACATCAAATATTATTTGTGGAACCAAACCAAAGTGCTCAGAAACTCTGCGTATGCCGCGACATGCAACCTACAATCCCTGAAAATGTAGCTTGAAACAATTAAAAATAATTCATATTATTAAATTTATAAATTATACAAGCAAGAGGATTGAATACATACATGCTCCCCGATTTTTGTTGGGGCAGATTTGAAATGAAAATAACATCAAAGGGATCGGTTTGTGCCTTGTCACTGTATGCTGAGTCATGAGACCAATCTATGCCTTGCTTATCTTTGTAAAAATCATTGATCGATAGATACAGAGGTACAAGCTTAGTAAGCTTATCTATCTCAGAAGCCACATAGGCATTATGACCTGCTTATCTGTATGAGTCATATACTTTGATACATCTCTCCTTGAATGAGACAACTGCCAATATCCAATGAAGTTTGTCCTTCATGTTGACTGGTATCAAGACATTTTCAACAATATGCCACGGTACATTAGCTATCAATCTGTAGCCCCTTCTGTACTCACATACCACATCCTCTTCTTTGGCTACATTTGCATTACTATCTATATCAGCATACCTGTCAAAGATTTCAACAATTCTTGTCTTGAATATATAGTCAACAGTTGTATACTTGAAGTTGGTTGTTTGGTTGTACTTTCCCTTCTTTATCAGGTAGTAAAATATGACATCAATATGCTAGATATAAAATTGAATACATAACGTCTGTATTGTATATACTTCACTGAAGAAACTTTATATATACAGGTATTGTATGTTGAAGAAACTGAATATAAAAGTATCTACTGTTGAAAACAAATTGAATATATTATGTCCAGTTAGATACATACTGCTGAATAAATTTGAGTATTTAATATTGAATACAGTTAAATACATACTGATAACTAAACATTCTGCTCTATAGCAGTCGTACAGTTAAGAGACTAATCAGGAATACATACTGCTTTTAACAAATTGCTAGAGAAAATAGTGAAATAAATATAAATCTAAATACAGTTAAATACACTAGACACCAAGAACTCATTGAATTGATCCCAGCAGTATATACAAATTAACAGCAACAGATACAACAGAACTCGTAGAATACATCTGTTTACATACCATATCAACAATATAAATACAAATGAATACAAATTTGTATGAGTTCTCAAATTGTGAAATATAAAATTAGACAAACCAAAAGAAAAAAATGAATTAAAATGAATTTAGAAAGGTTATATCCTACATTGTCATTCCATAGTTTACCGTCAAATGAGAGAAGGTAAAAACAATTGTTTGAAGTGACTTGATCAAGTCCAAAATCCAATGGTATATGAAGTGTTGACTTGGTCTTCCAAATCATTTCTACAAGGAATTGGAAAAAATATTATATCCAATTTCTAAATGATAAATACATATTATGCATAGTGGGGAAAAAATATACTTTTGATCATGTTTAGCGAGAAGACCATCACGAACCCACTTCTCATATTCCTGAATGACTAATGTAGGATGTGGCCCCGTTATTAAATCATCTTCAAAGGGGTGTTTTTTGTCAAATATGGAAGTCAACTTTACTGAGGTACCCATTGTTCATTGAAGTCATTAATAGAGACATTTAATTATAGATATCATGGAAAAATAGAACGTAACTTTATAATACATTTTATTTTTGTTAAATAGTTTACTAACCGGAGGAGTCGAAGTTTGACTCGTAAGGAGAAGAATACCATTGACTTGGACGCGAATTTCTCTAAGAGGGTAAAAGGGTTGAATCAACATTTTTTGCTGCATGGTGTATCATAATTCTAGTTTCTGAAATTTGACTTGGAAGAAACTTATCCAACAACTCAAATTGTGATACATGTACTTCTCTGGATACACCCTCGTGGAATATAGGTGGTATGGTACACCGCACCTCAGATGTAGTATTCCCCTCCATTCTTACTTCACCAAAAATAGGATTAACCTCTATAGATGCATTTAACGTGTCTCCGGCAGAAATAACATGTGGGTGTTGATAGGTATGAATGTCGGTGTTCATCTTTCTTTGTATGGCCTAATAATATAACCAATAGAATATTAGTGTATTATAAAAAAAATTCATATGTCATCAAAAATACATAACTCATTCATGTTTTTGAATACATCTATATACATCTACATATAATACGCAAATACACTGGAGTAAGCACAAATCAGTGATGGAAATTTTGAATACATATATATAAATCAAAATACAACATGCAAAAGTCATTGTACTAAGTACAAAACAATGAAGCCACTGTTTGAATACTTATGAATACGTCTACATAGAGTATTCGAAGATCAAAGTAATAAGTATCAATACAGTGCATTTAGAATACATATAAATACATCTGCATATATGGTTCAATTAAAACAATAGTGAAGGTTGTTATAGAAAATGCATTTAGAAACCCCTAAAAACAAATGTAAAATTGAAATCAAATTTATATAAATGTATATTGTAATAGGTATGTTACAATATACATGACTAAACTGAATAATAATAAAAGATGTTTTAAAATATGTATTTATGTAATCCTGAATACATATGTATAACTGAAGTCACATGTATATACTTGTATTCAGTAATGTGTATGTTGTTGTATAGATGATTAAACTGAATAATAGTAGAAACTAAATTACAATATATATTTAGAATATATTTATATAAACATATACTAAAAATGTTAAAAAATGTTAACCTCTGAATTCTCTCCAACAGCTATATCACTCTGTGTTTGGATTTTGGGATTATCTTGCAAGTTGGCATCATATGACATTTGAATACCATCATCACGTCTCCCTGTATTTTTCTTTCTCTGATATACCCTTTATGTATGCTGATTGGCTTTAACCTGGTTAGAAAGCTTTTTAAAGTTTTCATTGATCAATGTTCGTAGAGAAGTGAACTCGCCCATCACCTAATCAAATACACAAATAATTAGAGAGGTGTTAGAAGAATATATGAAAATTAATATATAAACTGTAATGTTTAATATGTTTTAACAAAACTCACATAATCTTTGAATGAATTTAGATCCTTCCTCAAGGAATACACTTCATCTATTTTTAGAATCTACTGGCTTCTTATCATGCAATACATTTTCTTTGATTTCAGATATGCCAGCAGGAGGAATCTTGGATTGAGTCTCTGCATTTGATGGATCTATCATCTGCTTTTTGCGCTTTTTGTGAGGCGGTGATGAAGATGGACCAACACTTGCATCACGTTTCTTCTTAGGCTGAAGAAGCGGTGTAGGACTAAAGTCATCTGAATCATCTTCATTTTTCTCAGAATGAGTAGGAATGTTCTCTACATCAACGCCTTCTAGAGGAATCTGAATAACAGCAAGCTCTATGTCGCTTGGTTGGATGTCATTGTAAACAATCTGAAAATCGAAATACACTCAAAGTGAACGACTTTTGTTGTATGGTTACAAAATTTTCCAGTTTGAATTAAATATGTATCTGTAAACTGTTTTCTGTATTTTAATGTATTTGAGTTAATTTGGAAAACAGGGAAATAAGATGTAGGTTGTATGAAACTATATTTAATATTTATTTATAACACCGTATTATGTATTCTACATTATTTTACCTAATTTTGAAACAGGGCCATTGATGCCTGATGCATTGACCTATATTTCAATGAAAATTTCAACAAATGATTTCACCAACAGAAATATATTCTTTAAAAAAAATATCAGCCACTTAACGAATAGTAAATTACCATGTTTCCCTGCTCATTGAACATGTCGTTCATCGATAAGGATAAGTTGGTTGGTTGACAGTGGATTTCCAATTGAGTATTCTGGGTATCTGGTTATCAACTCGCAGTGCAATTTTGGGGTCAACCTTTGAACAGCACTCGTAAAACCATACTTGCATAGTGAGAGGCATCCCAACTATCCTATAGTACTTCTTCTGAGAATCTATCTTCTTGCTAATAGATTTAATAAGGTATTGGAATACATCTTTACCCCATGGATAATCAGAATATCTCTCACTCTCGACCAAGTTAAAATGTAGTCTTGGGATGATTTTGTTGTTCTTCTTGGAGAAAATATGAAAGTCTGGATGAAATACAACACATCTATCTTGATTGCATCCCCATCATTGTCACAACCCCAATTCTTGTCATCAAAGCATGTCAACAAATATTTCTTCTTGACATCTTTGCACCGCCAAAGTATGTATCAACAATCCTGTTAGGCACCTTTGTGTTGAACTGAAAATCTTTAGGGTCACCAACACAATTGGGACCAGTGACAAGCGCAAACTCCTTGATTGAAAAGGATAATGTTGTACCATTGACGTATATTAAAAATACATCGTCATGACTTCCTTCCAGCTGCAGAACCATGAAGCACCTGAACAATTGATGTTGGACCTCACAACTGTGATGACCCAAAAGGTCATCTTGTGTAAATTTAGCAAAAACTGTATTCTGAGGCCCCAAAAGTCTCCGTTAATCTCACATCGATGTGCGTGCGCAGCCAGAACGCGTAGCCGAGAAGACTTTATGTGAAAATGTGATAAACAGTTGAATTTATGACAATTCTCAGGGCACCCAACCTATTTCTACTCCGCCGTAACGTATGGCCTCGCTAGAGTTGAAGGAGTTGAAGGATCAGTTGCAGGACTTGTTGGATAAAGACTTCATTAGGCCTAGTGTTTCTCCTTGGGGTGCTCCAGTATTGTTTGTCAAGAATAAAGATGGCTCGATGAGGATGTGTATTGACTACCGGCAGTTGAATAAGGTTACTATTAAGAACAAGTATCCTTTGCCGAGGATTGATGATTTATTCGACCAGCTTCAGGGTGCTTCAGTGTTTTCCAAGATTGACTTGAGATCTGGTTACCATCAGCTGAGGATTAGGGCGTCTGATGTCCCTAAGACAGCCTTTCGCACTCGTTATGGGCATTTTGAGTTCTTGGTGATGTCATTTGGGCTGAAAATTCCCCCGCTGCTTTTATGGAGTTGATGCACCAAGTGTTCAAGCCTTATTTGGACTCGTTCATTATTATTTTCATTGATGATATATTGATATACTCCCATAGTCATGAGGATCATGAGCAACACCTTAGAGTTGTCCTCCAGACTCTGAGGGATAGTACCCAATATTTTGTACTACTCTAGAGTAATTTTTTCCTTGAGGTCGGAGACTATGTCTGTGTTAGTATATGATCTAATATGAGGTGATGATACATGCGGGTGTTTCACAAATAGTTTAATTTTCTGCATACAACAAGAATTACAAAATGGTTTCATATGTCATCAGCAATACATAACTTATTAATGGTTTTGAATACATATAAATACAACTAAATACAATATGCAAAATACACTGGAGTAAGAACAAATCAATGATGGAAATAGTTGTATACTTATAAATACATCTACATACAATATGCAAAAGTCATTGTAATAAGTACAAAACAGTGAAGACACTTTTGAAATACTTATGAATACATCTACATACAATATGCAAAGGTCACTGTAATAAGTACAAAAACAGTGAATGAACTTTTGAATACATCTAAATACAATATGCAAAAGACACTGGAATAAATAAGCACAAATTGGTGATGGAAATTTTGTATACATAAAAATACATCTACATACAACATGCAAAAGTCATTGTAATAAGTACAAATCAGTGATGAATTTTTTGAATACTTATGAATACATATAAATACAATATACAAAAGTCAGTGTAATAAGTACAAATACAGTGAAAATTTTTTGAATACTTATGAATACATCAACATACATATAAATCAAATCAACAAATAAGAAGATGAAGTTATGTATCCACTATTGCACACATATAAATACAATAACATATAATAAGATAAACCCATTTGAGAAGGTAATACTCAATGTATGAGGACTCAAATACATATTGATACATCAACAATTACCTTTTCTTCCCGTGTATCCGAGCTAGTTCTTGCGTCGACCTCCTTTCCCTTAACACCTGAAGTACCATCCACAGGTTTTTTTCTCTTTTCCGCAACGGGAAATGTTGATTATTTCGAAGATTTCTTAACTTGAGCTTCTTTCAATGTGTCATTGCGTATTTTTGTTCTCCTCTCTGCAACTGTGTTTGCTGCTGAACCTGCAAATTCTAATTCCGCTTGAGTGATTTTCAAAGAGAAAGAGGGACCATCGAAATTGAGTACTTTGGTGGGTATACTTCTGGTAACCCTCTTCTGGGATGTTGCAACAGCCATTGGAGAGAAAATCTCAAGTTTTTTGTTGAAAGCATAACAATGGTTATTTTTTATAAAAAATTAGTAGAGATAAACAGAAGAAACAAAATACAAGCGAAATTCTAACAAGTTAAATACTTACCACAACTATTTGGAGCAAATAATAACGAAAATTGAGAGAGACAATGCAGATAAAGAAGTGAAGAATCGTGGTGACTGAGAATGGGGAAGAGCTAGGCGATGTGAGAGAGAGAAATTGGAATTGAAAAATAGTGGTTTCTGAGAATGGATAAGAGAATGGCGTGTATGAAATTAGAGAGAGAGAACGTGGAGAGAGAAGTATACATCAAATATGGTAATTATGTAAAAGAAAAATCTGAAAAAGGAGAGAAAAATAATACATATGGTTTAAGGGTAG
This sequence comes from Nicotiana paniculata, assembly GCA_005239505.1. NCBI lineage: Eukaryota > Viridiplantae > Streptophyta > Magnoliopsida > Solanales > Solanaceae > Nicotiana > Nicotiana paniculata. Next base: position 2,120 of record ML336566.1, on the reverse strand, counting down.
GAGGTAACTATAAATAGATATTTGACAATAAAAATTAAAAAGTAGCTATAAAATATAATTTTTTAAAAAGGTATTTATTTAAAATAAATAAGGTGTTAACCTTTGCTATATGAGATAAAGATATATTTATATTATAAATTTTATTATGTATATTACAGAAGATAGTTTAGCATGTCTATTTTATGTGAGCATGCCGTTTATTTTTTTGTAAAAAACTCCAACAAAGAAAAAATTACATAAAATTAAAAAAATAAGACTTAAATATTTACTAAAAAGAAATCATATGTAAAGATATAACAAGCTTCAATTGATAGAGTGCATGGCTCAAAACTACAGAAAGATGAAATTGGCCTCATTATGGATGATGCTAGGAATATGGATATCACTAAGAATTTAGAATTTTGGAATATGGAAGCTATGGATCTATAATATGACGTCCAGATCTGCACCATAATGCTATATAATAGATTTTTTCAACTGAATATAAGACTTTAATCCCCTTGATAATGTTCGGTGCCTCTTATCCCGCCAACATTGGGCTTGTTTGGCCAAATCTTCAAAATTCATTTCTTTTTCTTCGGTTATTATAACTCATATAGTATTTTTTTATTGATTAAAAAAATAGATAATTTGTATTTTGTTTGTGAAAAAAATAAAATAAAAATATTTTATCAGTTAACTGACTCTGTTGTGCTTTCTAAGATAAACTTAATAGTATATACTTTTCAAAAAGATTTAAAAAAAAAAAAAAATCTTAAATCCTGCAGAGTTTACGTGTTCTAAGTAAAAAAAAGTGGGTCAACTTGTAAAATTCCAGTAATCAAATTATAAAGCTGGAACAAAAATTGAAGTTCAAAATATTAACTATGAAGATGGTTCTTTATTTGTGGAGTTAGCTAAATATGATCGACAATCAACATTTTAGAAACTCATATTTTTTTAACTTTTATTTTATTATTCAAAAATAAATAGTTGCTATTGTATTATGTATTTTTTAAAAATATGTATTTATTAGGATAGGGTGCACGCACAACGCGGCGTACCCTAAGACTAATAATGAAAAAAGATCCCAAGCCAGAAATAGCTACTTAGCAATAGAAGTACTTTCGACTTAGCCAAAAAAAGGGT
>MDKI01265568.1:0-30630 GCA_005239505.1 Nicotiana paniculata | reverse complement strand
AGATGTCTTCCTGGAACCAACATCCTTGCCTCCAAAAAGGGCTCATGATCATTTTATTCCCCTAAAAGCAGATGCAAATCCTTTAAGTATTAGACCTTACAGATACTTTTTTTTTCAAAAGAATGAAATAGAAAAACAGGTGAGTGAGATGCTCAACAATGGCATTATACAACCGAGCCATTCCCCATTTTCATCCCCTGTTTTACTAGTCAAAAAGAAGGATGAAAGTTGAAGATTTTGTATTGACTATAGAGCCTTAAACAATATGACAATTAAGGATAAGTTTCCTATTCCTTTGGTTGATGATTTAATGGATGAATTGTGTGGGTCAGGCATCTACTCTAAAATAGATTTAAGGGATGGTTATCATCAAATAAGAATGGGGGAGAAGGAAATTTATAAGACTGCATTTAGAACATATTTGGGACATTATGAATTTAGGGTAATGCCCTTTGGATTGACCAATGCCCTTGCCACTTTTCAGTCTCTTATGAACTATGTTTTTAAAGATTACCTTAGAAAGTTTGTGTTGGTATTCTTTGATGACATCCTAGTATACTGTTCTACTATGGAAGATCATATATGGCATTTGAGCAGAGTATTAGGAGTATTGAGAAAGGAGAAACTATTTGCTAAGTTGTCCAAGTGCTCTTTTGGACAGCCCAAAGTAGAGTACTTGGGGCATATAATAACAGGAGAAGGAGTGTCCACAGATCCTTCAAAGATTGAAGACATGGCTTCTTGGCCTACTCCTAAAACTATTAAGGCTCTTAGGGGATTTTTGGGGTTGACAGGATACTATAGGAGATTCATAAGGTCATATGGAGTTATAATCAGACCCCTAACCAACCTGTTGAAGAAAAATGGGTTTCATTGGGATGAAGAAGCTGAAGAATCATTTGAAGCCCTGAAACAGGCCATGACCCGTGCACCTGTGTTGGCATTGGCAGACTTCAACAAACCCTTCATAATTGAGACTGATGCTTGCTCTAAAGGGATGGGGCAGTTCTAATGCAAGAGGGCAGACCTATTGCTTTTTTTAGCAAGGCTTTAGCTCCTAGACATCTAGGACTATATACTTATGAGAAGAAATTCATGGTTGTACTATCAGATGTGGATATGTGGAGACATTATCTTCAAGGAGGACATTTCATCATTAGAACAGACCATCACAGTCTGAAGTATCTGTTAGAGCAAAGGGTTACCACTGCTCTTCAACAGAAAGGTCTCACCAAGCTATTGGGACTGGATTATGAGGTTCAGTACAAAAAGGGTGATGGAAATAGGGTGGCTGATGCTTTATCTAGGAGACAAGAGGGGGATTCTTCACTATTTGCATTGTCTTCTACTGAGCCTACTTGAATGAATGAGGTGGAGCAGAGTTATGAGCATGATCCTGATGCTCACAGGTTGATCACTGAGTTGATAACAAATACCAACAGCAATCGCAATCATACCTTGACACAGGGCATTCTGAGGTATAACCAAAAGATATACATTGGTAGGGGGACAGACTTAAGGGCTAAAATTTTTGAAGCTCTACACCAGTCCTCCTTGGGAGGACATTCTGGACAGCAAGGTACTTACAATAGGATAGAGCTGATTTTCTATTGGCCTAACATGAAGAAAGAGGTCTACAAATGGGTTTCAGAATGTGACACTTGCCAGAGGGTGAAGACTGAGAATATTCACACATCGGGCCTATTGCAACCTCTACCCATACCCGAGTTGCCATGGCAGGACATAGCCATGGATTTTGTGGAAGGATTACCTTCATCAGGCCACACGAATGCTATATTGGTGGTGGTCGATAGGCTCACCAAGTATGGCCATTTCTTAGCTCTCAAGCACCCATTTATAGCACAAGATGTGGCTGACCTATTCTTGAGAGACATTTATAAGCTACATGGGTTACCTAAGACAATTGTGTATGATAGGGATAGTGTGTTCACTAGTCAGTTTTGGCAAAGATTGTTCAAATCCATGGGAGTCAAGTTGAATCTATCTGCTTCCTACCATCCCCAAACAGATGGACAGACTGAAAGGCTAAATAGGTGTTTGGAAGCCTATCTTCGAGCTATGGTGTTTACTAACCCTAAGCAGTGGGTTAAATGGTTGCCCTTGGCAGAGTGGTGGTATAACACTAACCATCACAGTTATTTGAAGACCACGCCTTTTCAGGCACTGTATGATTTTGCTCCACCACAAATACCCTTGGGGTCTTTACCTCAACCAGCTCAAACATAGGCGGGTACTTGGATAGCACAAAGACAGCAGATGTTACAACTACTTAAAGACAACCTCACTCAAGCCCAAGCAAGAATGAAGTTTTCTGCCGATAGGAATAGATAGGACAGAGTTTTGGAGGTGGGCGACTGGGTTCACCTAAAGCTTCAGCCCTACAGGCAAGCTTCAGCCGCAATAAGAAAGAATCTTAAGCTAAGTTCAATATTTTATGGTCCCTATAAGGTGCTACAAAGAATAGGGTCAGTTTCTTACCGATTGGAGTTGCCGCCGGAGTCTCAGATCCATCCGGTGTTCCATGTTTCCCAACTGAAGAAGCGTGTACCATCACCCCACTACAACAACCTCCGATCTATGACGAAAATGGTTGTGTATTAGTGCAACCAGTGGAAATATTGCAGAGGAAGATGGTGAAAGTGAACAATCGAGTGGGGGTCAAGGTCTTGGTTAATGGGCTAATTTGGGGGCTGAGGAAGCAACGTGGGAAGATTGGGGATATATCAGAAGCAAGTTTCCGGAGTTTGTGGCTAATCTCAGACCTTGAGGACAAGGTCATTGTTTCCATCGGAGGGGTATTGTTAGATGTCGGCTAAGGTAGAAATGAATTAGGGAATAAGGGAGATAAGAGAAGTCATCACGTGAGAGTCACATGGGGCAATGATCGGCTGAGATGCATCAATAAAATAGAATGCTTAGATTTGTTACTAACTCTAACGAATTGGGCCAACGTTATGGGCCATCTGAAGGAGTTTATAACAAGAAGTGGGCCTAACCAATTGGACAGTTATGATCTGGTAAATTCTGTTATTCTCTCTCTCTTCTCTTTCTCTTTCTACTCTTTCTAAAACTCTTCTTCTTCTTCTTCAATCCTAATCAATCTCCATTAATTCTACAGGTGAATTACTTGGATTCCATGATGAATTGAAGCTTTTTGTTATTAGTTTCAATTTCCAATTTAGTTGAGATTATAAGGCCCAGATGTAACATGTGCGGAGCAAGCCTACACTGGCCTGCAACTGCTTTCTCATTGGCTTGTACAATTTCAGACTATTCAATAAAATCACCATTTCAGTCCCAATTTGTAATTCAATTCATTAGTCCATTACATTGTGATATCGTTGATTTCCCGATGAAATATTGTAGCGCGATAAGTAAAGTCGCTGTAATAATCAAACTTCTCTACCGAAGTAGTTTTCAAACGAATTTCAGTTATTTTTTGACGAGAAAAGCTAAAAAAGTATCCTCCCTTTCACCACTAATTCAATCTCCTCCTTCACCTTATATCAGCCACTATTTGATGAAGAACTTTTCAGAACATTTGACTGTTTATTGGGTCTATGGGCTTTAGAACCTTTGAATACATTCAAATTATTCTTATTTGATTTGGGTTCTTGTGATTTAATTGAAGAATGTGTTCCTGACGATGATTATGGAGATTATGGATAAAAAGGGACCGCCTACTATTGTGAATTTGGGGTTGGTCGGAGGCTGTTCCGACAGTAGCTTCTTTTACTGATTTGGAGGGAAGGTGTTAAAAAATAAAATAAAATAATTTTTTGATGAATAAATTCTGAAAATGGGAACCACAAATAACACATGTCAAGCAATAAATAATCTAGTACATCACGTGTTGTACATGTCAGTGCAATTGATATACACACTCTATCTTTCCGTTAAGTTGAAATAATCAAATGGGAAAAGTATAAGTTTATATATCGAATTTGTAAACTGCTGCAAGCTTAAGTGGTCACGAGGCTATTTGGTCTAAAAAGAAATTAAATGTGTGAAAATAAATTACAATTTAAATATTAGATTTCTTAAAAGAAGTATGAATTTATAAGTTAAACTTTGATGATTGTTACAAAAACATAGAAATCCTTCGACAAAATCAAAGCAAGTTTAAACTTCTTACAAGGAGGCAAACAAGCATCCAATTCACAACAATATTGAGCTAGTTCCATTTTTCATCCCTGAAGTTTACGAGAGCCACCTTCCTAATCGATTCTTGAGGTTTTACTGTGATAGAAGTCGATCAGCTTATTGTTCATCTCTCTAAAATCTCTACAAGTAAAGAAAGACAACACAATCGAAACTAAAGAATCGATACTATGATATAAATTAGTTAACACTAGAATGTAATCGTGTCGATATATTTGCATAGAATTCCAATGTATGTCAATCTGAGATTGGAGTAAAACAGTTACAGTTCAGATGGAACACAATGAATATTAAAGATTCATATAGCCAACCCTAAATAGTTTAAAGATAAAAACTTGGTGCAATCACTAGACAGCATTAAACTTGAGTACTTGGAACCATTGCGCTTGAAAGCACAATCCATTTACAGCGGCGCAAACCTCAGAAACAGGAAATCATGTTCAGTAGACCTGAAGAAATATAAATAATATACATGAAGTGAAGACATGTGGGCGGTATCTTCACAGCCCTATCAAGCCAAAAACTGACCTCAGTAAACACACTCTCCATCATCAGTAACTATCTTTTAACACAGCGAATGGCTTTTTCTTTTTTTTGTTTATAGAGATGGTGTCTCGGCCAAAGCAAAACCATTTATACTAGCTGAGGACGAGGAGTTTCTGCCTGCCTGGTTGGCATTGACAAATGAGTTGTTGCTGCTGAAGGCTCGGGTGCAGGAGCAGGTCTTGGTGCTATTGTGACATGCAAGCCTCTTTGTTGCCCTGCCTGCAGTAAAAAAGCTACTTCAGCTGCTGCCTCCTGCTTTACATGAAAAAATATTGAAATATTAGAAAATTAGTAACCCTTGAGGCACCCACTGCTCCAGCTAATTTTCTACCCTTTCCAAGTGTGATTTCTATGTACTTCGGTGTCTTATTGCACAAAAATGGTGCTACATTCTTCCATTGATCAAGAATTTTGACGCCAAAAATTCTGAAGTAGATCCTCTGTTTTTCATTCAATTGTCATTTATATTTTGCACAAGGCAATGGAGACTAGTAAACACACAGCGAATGGGGTACTTTGGCATAGGCGTGGAAGACAAAATCATGAAAATTACGGACAACACGACATCATCAGAACTGCAATTTTACATTTACGTACAAGTAATAACGTGTATATAGTCCAAGTGTACCATCAAATATATATACATATATATATCTTGAACAATTTACCAAAACATGCTGGTAAAAATAAACACAGGTCATCAATTTCATAAATAAAAGTTCCAAGACGAATGGGATCAAATAGAGCGGAACAGATATAGAGGATTCCCAGCTATGCTGACCGATATGATCAATTATAACATCATGTTTGGAAGCATGGTGTTTATGAAAGAAGGTTCTTTTTGGGGTGGAAACAAAATATCTTTTCAAATGTCTAGTGAATGTTTTTGCAGTACTTTTATTTTGTAGAGGCTTGACAAAAGCTCAATACGAAAATCTAGGCAGTGGTTGATGCTTCCTCAGCTCCCCTCCACCTCCTTCCAAGCTCGTCAATCGCCCAATAGCTTCCGGTTCCAGCGGCAGTGGTTTAGGGGGAGATGATGAGTATCCTGAGGGATGACCATGTCCCTCATTGAGTAATCAAGAGACTAGCCATGTCATAACTATCGGAGTGAGCTCGAGAGGGAGTTCAATTCAGCTAAGCATAGAAATTGAGAGAATCTTTGGGAGATGGTAGCTGCTAAGATGGAGGGGAGCGGATATAGGAGAAGTGCTGGCAATACAAGCGGAAGAATTTGGTCAATTATTACAAGGGTAAGGAAACATCTGATCCAGATAATGGCGGATAATTTTTGATTATTTTATGCGCCACATGCACTTTTTACAGCAAGTACAAACAAAGTACATTAGCTGCAGGCCGACCCTGAGGCTGGTTCCCATCCCAAGAGGCAAGGAAGAGCTAAGTTGCTCCGACACGGCAGTTTAGGTGCCGCACTCGTGTCGACACGATACTAGTATGGGTGTGGATATGGAATCCATACCGGATCTGGTCAAACAATTTTGGATACTTTGACCATGACAGATGAAAAAATTCGAGACGAGATACAGTTAGATTCTCAAAATCATAACCGAAACTAGGGTTAATTTGAAGAAAATAGCATACCTTATTTAGGAAATAAATCATTTACTTATATATAACTTGAGAGTAAAAAAGAAATCCACACTTTACATGCTATACGTAAATATTCCACAAAATTTCTGTAATTTAAAGATATTTTTAAATTTTTATTTTGTTTGAATTATTTTTAGCCGGATCTCCGTACCCATATCCCCGAATCTTAGAATTTACATCTCGAAGGATCCGACCTCTAGATCCGCACCCGTATCGGATATCCGCACCTATGTCCGAGCAACTTAGAGGAAGAGGCCTTGGAGAGCAAGTAGGGATCAATCTTAAGAGGAGGTCACAGAAGATAAAGAAGGTTATGCTTATGAGAGTGATGAAGGGAAATTAGCAAAAATCAATGTTGCTTCAAAAGAGAACTGAAAAAGACACGTGGCCAAGAACAAACAATGCAGAGAAACCTCTGAGACTGCCCAGCTTATGAAGTATTAACAACACTGCTAGAACTGTTGATAATATTCAAAATATGCATACAAACAATTTTCCAGCAGCAGCTGAGGATAGATGCAATGGAGGTAGAAGCATGCTCATACTCATGAAAGAGAACAATTTGAGCAGGAATAACGGATCAATGGAGAAGCTTGAAAGGGATAGTAAGATGATTGAGCAGGCATGGAGGGAGGGGAGGAGCAAAGGAGAACGAGAGAGTAGAGCCGAGCAGAAAAGAGGGATGCAATCTTAACACTCTCGAACCAACTCATAGGTGAAAATCATCCGATGACTTAACTGTTTTCTTTTGTCTTTTTTGGCCATCAGTACGTAGCTCAGACTTCAATGTCTCATTCGATGATTCACTGTATTTCATTTTATATATTAGACCCAATGAGGTATTGCACTAGGTGGCTTATAGGAGAGGAATTAGGTATAGAGTACAAACTTTGAATAATTAAAGAGTAGATAACCATTCTTCTATTGTGATTTACATCACTATCAATAAGAATAGCTTCAAATGTGACATTTACTAGGGACAAAGATGTAAGGCCAAATTAGATGGAGCTCCCCTGAAAAGGGGAAATGCAAAACTAGCAACAAACGTATAAGAAAAATAAAGAACAAACAGATAACTTTTTTCACTTCGTATAGAATTCTTCAGACAGCAAAAAATAGAAATCACTACAGCTGGTTTAAGCATGGGGCGTTCGTAAGTGGTAACTGCAGGCAAACTTCGGCTCCCACTATAGCAATGTTTTTAACTTTTAAATACATAGAGCAGAGACCATAGAAATTATCCGAGCATTTATTGTACATAAAACATAAACACACACTTCATCATTTTGCACAAGTCTTCTACATTATGCATAAATGTACATCACTAAAATGTGCACGAAGGAAGATGTGCATGTTAATAGCCTTCTGAGGATTTATGAAGACCAGAAAAGACTCTAACCTGTCTTTGCCTACGACGCTGCAATATACTGATACCCCAAGCCATGATGAAGCAAGGTAGAAGAAAACCAGCAGCCCGGAGCAAAAAAAGCTGTGTCAAAGGATCAACAATATCAAATAATCCCGCACACTTTTTACTACTATGGATGCATCACAGAGTCACCACAAGAGGTATAGTTTCATTTTATAATCCACTTACAGAGAAAAAGGTGGTAACGTCATCATCATCATCACCTTCATCATTTTCAAAAGCATGCCTCAATAATAGGAGGGCCATTAACTGCAGGGCAGAAGACATCATTCAATAAGGTTACCATGATCCTGACATAAGCTTCAAAATAGAGTAAAACCGGTTGGAACACAAAGGCCAAACAAAAAGAAAGACTGAAAACATGATTTCACTACCACATCCACAATTATTTGACACATCTAAAAAGATTCTTCCCTATTTTCTCTAATTTTGATATCCCTGAACGAGTAAGAATACATATGAATGTCATTTCTGTACCATTTGGACAACCAGAGGGGAAAGGGTAATAAGTAGAAACAAGACAAGGTAACAGAAGGAGAAAAGAGAACAAAAGCAAGAATTAGAGCATGGGACCTTCGCCCCTCCACCTTCCGACTGCACGTTGCCATCATAAAGAAAAATTAGCGTGAAAGTACAGACAGCCATTGGTGCATATGCATTTTTACAAATCTTTTGTATAGGTAAGGATAAGTTAACAGTAAGGTTTTTTTTCTCTTTTGAATACTTCAGTAAAATAAACAACAACAACAACAACAACAACAACATACCCAGAGTAGTCCCACAAGTGGGGTTTGGGGAGGGTAGAGTGTATGCAGACCTTACCCCTACCTTTAAGAAGGCAGAGAGCCTGTTTCCGGTAGATCCTCGGCTCATGAAGGGGAGAGGGGAGGGGCAATAACAAACAAACCGATATGACAACCGAAGTAAGAAATACAAAACTAGCCGTAGGTAATGCAATCAGAAAACCGAAACAAAAGACAACAGCAGAAGTCTAGGGATACAAAACACAAAAGACACCAAGTGGTGTATCAAAGCTACTGCTACAAACAAGGAAAACACTCGCCACCTGACCTTTTACCTTTATTACCAACCTCAACACCTTCCTATGCATGGTCATGTCCTTAGTGAGCTGGAGCAACGACATATCTTGCATAATCACCTCTCCCCAATATTTTTTCGATCTGCCTCTACCTCTTCGTTGGCCCTCCCATTCCAGCCTCTCACACTTCCTCACCGGAACATCAGTGTATCTTCTCTTCACATGCCCGAACCAAGCCTCGTCTCCCGCATCTTGTCCTCCATAGGAACCACACCAGCTTGTCTCGGATAACTTTATTTCTAATTTTATCTAACCCGGTATGCCCGCATATCCACCTCAACTCCTCATCCCAGTCACCTTCATTTTCTGGACATGGGATTTCTTAACTGGCCAACACTGCGTCCAATCAGCATAGTCGGTCTTACTACCGCTCGATAGAAATTACCTTTAAGTTTAGGTGGCACATTCTTATCACAAAGAACATCGGAAGCAAGCCTCCATTTCATCCATCCCGCCCCAATACGGTGTGTGACATCCTCATCAATCTCCCTATTCTTTTGAATAATAGACTCAAGGTACTAGAAACTTTCTCTCACAGGGATGAGTTGTGATTCAAGCCTCACGTCTTCGTCCTCTTCCTGAGTCGCGCCAATGAACTTGCTCTCCAAGTATTCTGTTTTGGTCCTGCTCAACTTGAAACCTTTAGACTCCAAGGTCTGTCTCCACACATCTAACCTCTCGTTAACACCAAAACGCGTCTCGTCAATCAGTACAATGTCATCTGCAAATAACATGCACCACGGTACCTCCCCTTGAATGTGACGCATCAGCCCATCAATCGCCGGGGCAACAGGAATGAGCTGAGGGGTGACCCCTGAAGCAGCCCCATCACAACCGGGAAGTGTTGCGAGTCCCCTCCCACTGTCCTCACCCGAATCTTAACACCCTCTTACATGTCTTTAACAGCCCTAATGTATGCAACAGGAATGTCTCTAGTCCCCAAACATCTCCACAGCACCTTCCTCGGCACTTTATCGTAAGCCTTCTCTAAGTCGATGAACACCATATGTAAATCCCTCTTCCTCTCTCTATACCATTGTTGTGAAGAGCGTGAAACGAGGAAAAGAGACAAGCTCATTTTCGCTTAAAAGCGAAGCGCTCACTTTTTTGAAGTGAAGCGGAATTTTAAAAAAATAAAAATTAAAAGAAAATAGTGCATAGACAATGAAGAAGAAGAATAGGAGAATAACAGTAAAATAAATATTGCATAGACAACAAAGAATAAATTATATGAAAAAATGGCAGTAAGTATGCCAAAAAATGGCAGTATAACAGAAACGAAAAATGGGCAGCATTTCACCGCAATTTATCACTGAAACAATGAAAGAACGTGAAGATAAAGAAGAGGAGAATGAGAAAAAAAGAGCTGGAGGGGAAAAAAAAGAGCCAGCACTTCATTGAAACAGTGAAAGAAAAAGAAGAAGAAGAAGTAGGAGGAAAAAACCACATACCTAATTTGATGATCTTGAAGTTAAAAGAAGAGAGCCTTTTTAATTAATTAACATTAGCAGCGCAGTTATAAACAGAATTGTTCGCTTCTGTTGCTTTGTTTGCTTCCTCGCTTCTCGCTTTTTCAGGGGAAGCGGTCGCTTTTGTGTACCTGATATGCTTCAGATCACAGAAGCTCCAGATGCCTCGCTTCGCATCGCTTCTCGCTTTAAGCGGGGAAGCGGTCGCTTTTAACAACACTGCTCTTTACTGCTCCATCAACCTCCTAACAAGGTGAATAGCTTTTGTAGTCGAATGCCCCGGCATAAACGCGACTCGGTTCTCTCAAATAGACACAATCCTCCTCACCCTCAGCTTCACCATCCTTTTCCATACTTTCATAGTATGGCTTAGTAGCTTGATACCCCGATAGCTATTGCAATTTGGATATCCCCTGGTTCTTATACAACCGGATCATCGTACTTGATCTCCATTCCTCGGGCATCTTCTTCGTCCTAAAATAACATTGAATAACCCCAAGCCCGCCATACCCACGCTCTTCCAAAATTCCACGGGGTCTAGTCCAGTCGCTCTCCTCGACTCTGCTCATTTTACGCATAGCCTCGTCTACCTCCACAACTTTTATACAGCTACAATACCCAAAGTCCCGACGGCTTTCGGAGTTTTCTAAGTCACCCAGCACAATTTTCATACCCTCCTCTTCGTTCAGGAGTTTATGGAAGACATCTGACATCTTTGTCGAATCAGAGCCTCGTCCAACAACACTCTACCTTCCTCATCCTTGATGCACTTCATTTGGTTCAAGTCACGGGCCTTCCTCTCTCGCACCTTGGCTAACCTATACAACTTCTTATCTCCTCCCTTGCCTCCAAGTTCTTCGTACAAGCGCTCAATAACTTTGCTTTCTTCTTAACCACCTTATACCGCTCCCTGTTCGTTCTTTTCTCCTCCTCGTCCATGTTGTTCACAAGCTTCAAATAAGCCACTTTTCCACTTTGCCTTAGACCTTAGTGCTCCACCACCCGTCCCCTTTACGGCCACCAAAAGGACCCTTCGAGACCCCCAATACCTCCCTAGCAGCCTTCCTAATGCAATTCGCAATCGCGGTCCACATACCACTCGCATCCCCACTACTCCTCCATGCCCCCTTAGCCAGCAGCTTATCCCCCAACTCTTGGGCTTCGACCAGTCAAAGCTCCCCACTTGATCCAAGGAAGACCATACGCAACCCTTTTTCTTCGCTTCCTCATAATCTTCAAATCCATGACCAGGAGCCTATGCTGGATCATGAGGTTCTCACTCGGGATGATTTTGCAATCCGCGTACAGACCTCTATCCGACTTTCTAAGTAGTAGATAGTCAATATGCGTCCTGGCTGCCGAACTCTGAAAAGTAACCAAGTGCTCCTACTCCTTCGGGAAACTCGAGTTAGCAATCACCAAATCAAACGCCTTTGCAAAATCCAACAGCGAAGTTCCTCCTCCGTTCCTAACGAGTTATCATTTTTCTCTAAAATAGCGAACAGAATATAAGAATGCAGTTTCTATGAAATCAGACCACCCTATTCCTCCAACTACACTCAGATCTCTTGTTAGATACCATTAGGTCACTATTTAGCATGAAATTTCAAAACCAACAGCAACAACAATATACCCGGTGTGATCCCACAAGTGGGGTCTGGGGAGGCTTGGGTGTACGCAGATCTTACCCCTACATTGTGTGAAGAAAAACGTTATTTCCGATAGACCGTCGGCTCAAGAAAACCGTTTGAAAAACAGGTTTGAAAAAATACAAGAGTAAAATAAACTATAATGAAAATACTGAAGAAAACAGAAGTACTGACAACAAAAATAGTAAAGATAATCAAAGTAAAAGAAATAACAGTAGTAATAAGAAAAAATCAAGAAATCAAGGTGTTTTCCTGCCCACAGGACAAATTCTAAATCTGCTTATCTTGATGACAGTCGAAAGAATAGTTTCTAATGCATACTCCACGTTACCAGTACAACACATTTAGCCAGTAACAACAGCAGAAGTTTAATTACGTCATACAGAGTTGCAGAAGCTCACAAATAAAGCAGCAGAACGACAAAATACAGCTCCACTAGCACTTGCATCAGCATATTCGCCATGGTCAGCCTCTTGAAGATGGCGTTCTGTGACAGCCATCGAAAGAAGACGAGGGTCATTTATGTCAAGCTGAGTGCCAGCCACTGTCCAACCACCGCTGAAAGAAAAAATTCATAATTGATGAAATCCATCAGTGACACAGAACAAAGAAGAATTTCAGCTGATCAGATCAAAAAGACATGCTAACAAGCTTGGATTGCTCTTTGACCACAAGAGCACTGCAAGCAGATAAGCATTAATAACGAACAACAATACAAAAGGAGAAGGAAGGAGAAACATAGCCACTATGGTCCACTGATCATTGGAAGAAGAAAGGGCAAAAGGTGACATTAACAATAAAAACTGGCACCAAAAAAGAACAACTCCTGATTAACGAAGACCAACATACAAACTAGTTGTATATTTTGTGGAGAACTGAAAGATAAAAAGGTTTAACATGTCATAAAACCCTTCCAATGAGGGAAAAGGGTTTTGATGTCTAGTTCAGCTTGTTGTCTCTAGGTTTCTCAAGAAGCAACTTCCCTTGGTGAATGGGAAAAACATTAGTTCATGATAATAAAGCTGTTTTTTTCCTCCTTTTTTCTTTTGAAATATCTGAATATGCCGGAATCTCACCCTCACTTCCAATACAGACATATCATTTATCTGAGCACCAATGCAATAACAAAAATGAAGGGAAATTCTTTTACATAGTAATCATGCCAATCAACATCAAAAAGTGATGGTCATTCAACATAGAACAATATGGATCGACTTAGTTATTGTACAATTACTGTAAATCCCAGATTATCATTATCAAGTCAAGGGAAAGGTCTAAATACAAACAACTGAAACATTATGTTTACAAGGTTTTGTAACCCCCGGCCCGGAATAGCTTTTAGGCAAAGAGGAAGCCTATGGGAGGTGTATATCTCAGAGTGAAGAAAACAGGTACATACCAGTGTATATTGAAATGCAAATACCAAAAATCACCCACAGAGCAACAAACTCTAAGTATTAAAAGGAATGATTTTGCAACAACGGATCGTATCCTGATATAAAAAAAATTCTGATATGACAAAACCTGATATCAATGACAGTTTCTTCAGAGGGAGGACGCGGCGGTGGAGCAGTATATCCAGGTCGGTAAGGCTGCAGATTGGAGAGAATTCTCTAAATAAACATGTCACTATGCACAAATAACTAAGTGTGACAGTACAAGAACCAAGCCATAAATCCTCAATACTCAAAATTCAAAGTGCAAGCAGCTTATAAATAGATACGTATATTACCTGGAGACAGATCTCGCAAGTTATATCTCCCTTCTCATTGCACCACCTCTGAACGCATTTCCTATGAGCATACTGGATTTGTGAAATTCGTAGATGGTAAACAAGAGAAAGAAAAGGAACAGTTAGCCAATCCGTGAAACCCCACAAGTATACAAAATGGGAGAGAAAACATGCTCATCTATGATTAAAACATTTTAAAACATAAGGCTAATTCAAGAGAAGTAAATCAATCAATCAATCAACATGCCTCATCCCAGTCATTTGAGGTCAACTATAAAAGAATCCTCCATACTAAAAGAATTTTAGATTAATGAAGTTTTAACATCCAAATCATTTTGCAATTTCACGAGGGCAAAACATTCTTCAGCTTTAGTAGGTAACTTGAGTAAATGAAGTCTTCTATCTTATGCGCTTACAAAGACAACTATTATCTAATAGAACCGTGAATTTCAGATGGGACTTCAAAACAGTTGACAAGCAGGAACATGAACATTGCACGCTGCACATACGCAATGGTGCTGAATCTGTTTCTGGTGTAGAAGTGTCTGTATATACGTTCTTCGCTTTAAGGGACCTGTGCAGAAGATACTTGCTAAAACAAATATTCACGCAGTCCCAATTTATATGAGGTTGTTTGACTAGGCACGGAGCTAAAGAAAGAAAAAAAGACTTTTGAAACTTATGGTCTAGAATAAAGCACAGATATTTGTGTGGCTATAAATCATTTCATTAAGGGCAAAATGGCCATTTTAAAGTTAAATTATTATTGAATACAGAAAGGTGACATTCTTTTTGGGACTTGACTAAAAAGGAAACAGTGCCCATAAAATGGGACAGAGGGAGTAATCAATTTATTTCAGAATTACTGACAGGTCTGAGACATGAGGTACACAGAGTATCAAATGCAACAACCAAATCCAACCAATATTTGCTGTGCCAGTGAATCAAACCAAAGAACAAGAATGACTTCCAAAAAAGGAATTTAAAATTACAGAGAGAAGCAACTCGCCTAAGGATACAATGCTCTTAAACGACCAAGTAAGAGAACCAGGTTCACAACCACCAAATAGGAGCTTGGTGCCCATAGCAAGAAGATTAAAGTAGGAGGTGAATATTCATGCCTAGTACCAAAAAAGAGAAGGTAGAAAAATATGTAACCAGATTACCCTTATCAACAAGTAATTACAGCTAGAGATACTGATGCGAGACTTAGCTGGGTGAAAGGCATAAACAATAAGCTTCTGTTAATGTCAACACCTGACAATTTCAAGTTCTTCAGAAGAATTACTGAGATATTTGAAATTTTTAACTTAGACAATGATAAGATCAACATGATTGACATTTACATGCATAAGCAACACTGTGATCAATATTCAGTAGCCTGTGAAACAATAAGAGCACAAATTTATCAACTTCACAAAGATACCTTCAAGCTGCCACTACAACTACAAGGAATCTCCAAATTTTTCGGGCTATCTTCTTCCTGGCAAATTCGGCATTCCACAGTCTGAATTAGTGGCTCTTCTTCACCTCCAGCTTCTGCTTCTTCTTCGCCCTCACCCAAGGTTGATGGACCAACTCTGCGAGAATAAGAACTGCCCCCTGAGGATCCAGCGCCACCGGCACCTTGCATGGAGTTCACGGATTCAGGTGTGACGATACGATCAGCGCACAGATCTGACTGTTCTCCCATTAGCAATTCCCTGATGTATCCTAAGATCACCGAACACCAAAAGCCATCTCACACATAACCAAAGGGAAAAAGGAGTGAAACATGGATAAACGCACCAAAGCAAAGTATTACTCCAAACGCAAATTCAAGGCTACTAGCCCTATTAAATCAGCTGATACTTTTGGGAGAATATATGGTCGTATATCTATTTTTACCTTGCAGCATTGTATTGCTACTGCCCCTTTGTCTGGCAACAGTTATGACATTTGCCTTTTATGTTGAAGACCCCTATGACACTTTTTTTTCTTAATAAAAACTCCAATAATACAATTGTTGGCAAGAAAAGAAAAATAACGAATATTCTAGTTTGTTTTCCTGAACATAAATCCCACAGCTAAACAACAACAAAAGAATAAATGATAATATAGAGTTCCGTGTTTTACTACCAGGGTCAACTAACTACTAATCTTCCCTCTTTAGTACTCATTTTTTGGATAAGAAACAAACCAATTAATGTACTAGAGTTTCATCACTTTTTTTTTGTCAAACAAAAAATTATATTTAACCATGTGTAAATATGTACAACTAGTTCTTCTTGGACTCTTGAGCTAGATCCTCAAACAGACCTCACATAAAACTCTAACAAGCTGGACTATTTCATAGACTAATCCTACACAACTGGATAACTATTGCGTCTATCTAGCCATCTAGACCATTTATACTTCTTTTGTCCTACAATGTGCAACTGCAAGACTATTTCCCTGACTATCATCTTGTAATCTTGTGCTTTCTTATTGAATCCGCGGTTATTCCTTTCCACCCAGATACGATACACAATGGCTGCAAAGAGGAATCCTAAGATAGCTTTGCTTGGCCTACTGTTGCTCACCTGAGTTGATAACCATGTGATCTCTTCATCCCATGTCCAATTTATCTATGAAAAATCAACCAGTGTAGTAGGGCCTTCCATATGTACTGTAAGTAGGGGCACTCAAAAAACAGGTGTGTATGAGTTTCTTCCAATGGTGCTGCACACAGAACACACTCTTTATCCACTAGTATCCCCCATCTGCTCATCATACCCTTTATGTAATAGTTGTGAACCCATAACACCCATAGTTTCATCTCATTTTGATAAACTTACATGCTACAGCATTAGTATTATACTCTTCAACACAAAATCAAAAACTAGTTGTAACATCATACCACAAAGACATCGGTAGAAAGTCCAAACTCATCGGCTATGAACACAATTCACATACCATTTAAGGGAAATAACACAAGAATTAGAAGAGCCTCTATCATAAATAAAACTAGTTCAAACACTGAAACCAAAATATACAATTTGCTGGAAAAGACAACCTTTTTTTGATGAATACAGTGAACCTCAACCCAACAACCCCCTACCTAGGAACCCAACAATAATTCTTGATGACTCTAGCTCTCAACCAAATGCAAAATGTTTGGAGGTGAAGCAAAGTACAGTCTAATAAACACATGAAAGACTTCATCATTTTCCACCTTCTCCATTTTTCTCTATATTCTAGCCATCAAAAAGATTTCTTGACAACAGAAAGACCATAAAATTTCAAGGAATAACTTCTACGACTAGAACAAAGCTTGAAAGTTTCCAACTTTGAAGTCATAACTCAGAAAGCCCAGAAAATTGATAACCCAAAAAAGGAATATCTTGAACCCTTAACAAATATAACAATCTTGATTGATTTTGGGTTTAAAAAATAACAGTAAAAATAGTATCTTGAGGTACCTGAATATGGTATTGATTTTGCTTTCTGAAGCCTGGCAGAGAAGCAATTAAATTTGTACACTGTTAAAAACACGGGGGGAGAAGTTGCAACAACTTTTGCCTTGATATTTAATATAAATTAGATTACAAATGACAAATATTTAATTATGAAGAAAATTATTCCTTAGATGATGTAGAGGTCTATAGATAACTCCCACCGATTCACCGACCCTAGGAACTTCCTATTTAATTACTAAAAAGTATTACTCCTACTCTCCTCCTTAAAAATGATGATGCTGCTCTACTTTTTGAAGAGTTAAAATGTTTTTCACTTCTAATTATAGAAAACTGTAAATTATAGTAATTCAATAAGTTTCCATAGTTTTAATTGTTTTTTCATAGTGTTATAAGTACTTTGTGAGTGACAGAATAGTATTTTTGTCCAAGGAGTCGGGAACCAAAGTGTGGTCTTTTTTGACTCAAAACACAAAAATAAGTGAAAAAATAACCGATGACCAATTTATATATAATGCATAGATCGAATGCGTTTAAGGTATAGCGCTTGCAAACCATACGCTATATTTGAATTTTGCTGGCCCATCAATAACTGGTGGGTATAACGCATGCATTTATCACGCTATAACGAATGCACTATATCCTCAGTTATTGTACCCCGCATTGTTTTTTGCTTATTTAAAATGTTCCATTATTTCGTTAAAAATCCATTCAGGATCCTCCATGTCTTCTGCATCTCTTTTATTTTCTTTTACTCATTCTGAAATATTTGTTTACTTAATTTTTTCTGTTTTTTTTTTTTTGTCATAATGTCTGAAGAGCAAAATATTAGGGTTGCATTATATTGGGGAAGGGGGGGTGAGCTTGTCGTGGAGAATAACTTAGTACGCTATAGTTGTTCTCCATAGTGTATTGTTAAGTTGCCACTTACAATGGAGTACGATAGCATTGTTATGTAAAAAATGAGTGTGAGGAAATGTTCGTTAATATTAAAGTAACAGGAAGATATTCATTTTCTGCTACTCCGCAATGGTTACTTGTTATGCGGAGTTTAACATCGAAGACGGTGATACTCTGACAGATTTTTTGAGGACTCCGGATGAACACTTATTGGAAATGTACGTCAAGTTTGAAGACGTTCGCAATATTGAGGTTCCGCAAAATAGGGATAACCCTCAACCATTAGGTGGTATTTTTGGAGCAGTTTTATCCGAACGGGTTCCACTTGAAAGAGTTTGGCCTCATCTAAACTTATCTCCACGGGCGAATGAGGAGCGAGGATATAATTTCTCCCCAGGTTTACATAATCCATACGCCGAGTGGTAAATTTTAATTTTCCTTTGTATTACTATTTTTTTAATGTATTATATTTGTATTAACATTCATATATTCTAAAGGGAGTACTAGCCAGTTATGAATTTTACAAGTTACGAACCAATGGACAGTTAGAATATGTCCAGTTTTGATATTTTGGATCATGGTGGTCCATCCGAGAATCATCAGCATCTCGATAATGTGCATCATGGGATATCAACAGATTATGATTTGTAACTTAAGAGATAAAGTTTGTATATAATGTTTGGATGAATTTGAGAAACTCATTATTTTATTGGTTGTGCAGTGATATGGACACATTCAGTGGGAATCATTTTAACTTGAATATTGACTTGATTTCTCTTGTCTTGATTCCACACAGTGAATCGTCCATAAGGTACGAGATTTAAGAGTGTATAACATCTGTCCACCAAGTATATGGATGTACCATTACCAAAAGAAAGGCATTTCTCGGGCGTAAACGTGCGTTCGAGATTGTTTATGGTAACAGAGATAAGTCTTTTGCCGCTCTACCCAGGTACATGGTTGCATTGTAACACTTTAACCCCGGGACTGTTGTTGAATGGAAGCTTGAGCGGAGTCTGGGAATACAAGAATTCATATCCAGATATGTGTTCTGGGCATTTATACCAGTCATTGATGGTTTTGTACATTGTCGGCCGGTGATATCCATAGACGACACTCATGTCTATGGAAAGTATAATATTAAGTTGTTGATCGTCGTTGCAGTAGATGCTAATGAAAGCATATTTCCCCTCGCATTTGCTATTTGTTCCAATGAAAGCCAAGAGACTTGGACATTATTTTTGGTCCACTTGAAGGAGCACGTTGTCAGGCAGCGTTCAAGTATTTGTCTAATATCTGATCGGCATGGTGGTATTTTAAGTTTTGTAAAGAATTTGCGTGCATAGAAGGAACCATATGCCTACCATCGTTACTGTGTTAGGAACTTGAAGGCCAACTTCTATGTGGCTCATCCGAAAAAGAACTGACATGATTTAATGTGGATGGCTGCAATAGATCATCAAAAGTGTAAATTCAGGAGGCGAATGGAATTGATTAGGCAGGAAGACCCAGAAGCCTACCGTTGGTTGATACGACATGAGCTTGACAAGTAGACTTTGCATAAGGATGGTGATAGAAGATGGGAATTTTGACTACAAACGTGTAAGAGTCTTTCAATGGATTGTTGAAGTTTGCTTGTGAATTGCATGTCACTGCCATGGTGTGTATGTCATTCAAACAGAAGGCGGAGAGGTTTGTTGAAATACCCATAAGTGCATCGTCATTTATGGAAAAGGGTGTTGAATTTATGTCACATCCGATGAAACAATTCGAGAAATATAAGAAGCGAGCACAATGGCATATATTTTTACAGTATTGCAACGAGCGAAATATTTTTGAAGTTCGCACTGGTGTGCATCAAGACCACAGTAATAATACCCACACTATCAATGAATCTAGAAGATTATGTCTGTGTGGGAAATGATCGATCTATCACTTGCGATGCTCACATGCCATGAAGTGCTTTCAACATACAGGTTTTGTGGCGACAAGGTTGATAAAGAATATAGTGTTGTTGCATACATAAACACCTATAGGGGCTACCCCCAACCAGTGGGTGCTGGGCATTATTGGCCGCTGAAATCATTTAAAATGGTGTGTAATAAGGATTATGTGTGTCAACGGCAAGTGCAAAAAAGAACGCGGATACAAAACCAAATGGATGTTGGTGATATCGTTTATGCGCGTAACACGTGGCATATGTTCCTAAACAGAACACAATTATCATAAATGTCCTTGAGTTGGTTTGGGAAGCAGTGGTAATTCACCTCTCTATTCCAGTTCATCCAATGTGCCCAATTATCAAGGATAAACTTAGTGTTTTGCTGTACTAAATGCTTGTATATGTTCAGTTTGCAATATTTCTGAAATAAAATTATGTTCCAATAGGGTTAAATCTAATAGATATTTAGCATTGAAGATTCAATACAACAATTTAAAATAATCCCCAAGAAATAAATAACAATTTTCATTCGTCATTATCGTCACTGTCTAGCACTATTTCATTGTCATTGTCTTCATCTTCATCGTCAACATCTTGTACGCATTCATCCAGAACGAGGGAATCATAATCTAGGCCCCAATTGACACACAGTTCTCGTATTTCATCGATCGTCAATAATACCACTTGCTTGATTTCTACAATAATATGGTACTCTTACATCCAACGTCTACGGTAGAAACTTAGGTAGTCCCTCCCAATCGACAATTGTTGGGAAAACAGGATAATCAGTGTCTCTAAGCAATTTTTCATTTTCTAATAAATCCCAATACTGATTCTCCGTTCCTTGAAGGTAGTTAAGATCATCCAGTGCATGATGAATGGCCAGTGCCTTTTCCATCTCTAAAATCTCCTTCATCAACTTTCGAATCACTTCTAGTTCATCTTTGTGTGTGTTTGTTTGGAAGGTTGCAAACAGTGCTTTTGGTACAACTAGCCCATGCCAGTGGCATAGTACTTCATAATCACACCTTTTTGATTAAAGGGGAACCCAATATAGTTTTTCTCGCCCCAAACTCGCATACCTTCAGGCTTTGTAGAATGCGCTTTGCCCTCAATAATGTGCCGTGCAACTTTGAGATCGGTGTGTATATTGATAGGCTTATTTTCCAAAGGACGTAGAATGCCATACCACTTGTCATCAACCAAATCAGTATAGCAACCTAGAATATTTTTTCAAGGTAGGGATCGATTATGTTATGACGTGTTCCATGTGTATGTGTTGAATTACCTTCAACTTTTTGCCTCTTCTTAAACCACTTATTAAATATTGGTGGCATTTCTGAAATGGATGTTGTAATGGCTATTGAAATGGTTTTTGTATACTAGAATTTTGGTTCTATTTAAGAAGAAATAAAATGCACGAACTTGTATGTTAAACGTAGCGCATCACCAATATGCGTTATGTGTATTGTCATGTCGACCTGAAAAATTTGTACCCACTCATACCTCAAAGAATAATTAGCACGTGAAATATATCGCATCACCAATACGCGTTATATATATTGTCATGTCGACCTGAAAAAGCTACACCGACTTGTACCGTAAAGAATTATTAGCACGCAAAACGTAGCGCATCACAAATATATGTTATATGTATTGTCATGTTGACCTGAAAAAGTTGTCGACCTGAAAAGCTGCACCGCCTTGTACCGTAAAGAATCATTAGCACGCGATACATAATGCATCACCGATATGTGTTATGTAGCCTAAAATCACTCTTAGCTTCCTATAAAAACCCCGCATATTTTGCATTGTTATTCGCGTCGTAACAAAACAAAGAAAAAAACTTTCCATTAATTATCATTTTCGAGCAATACGACATGTCTGGACGCAGTGACGTACCAAGGTGTTACTATGGCAAACATGCGATTTTGAAGCCATGTTGGTCAAATTGCAAATTAAGACGCAGACACTGGATGTGTAAAAAAGTTGTAAGTTATTATTATTGAAAGTTATGTTGGTTAATAGTTTTTATAGAACATGTTAAGTAACAGTTTTGTTATCATCCCCATTGGTAGGACGAAAATCAATGTGATTTTGAAGAATGGTATGATGGATCCATTAACCAGGATTACTACATTTAATGTTAGCTAAACATTTGAAATCTGACCAGTGAGTACGAACTCTAGATCTTGAAACTGCAAGAACAACTTGTGGCAGTGAAAGAGAAACTGAAAGAGGCAGAAGAAGAAAATAATCGGTTTGAAGAAAAATTTCAGTGGTTGAAACATAGAATAATGGGCGATAATGACTAAACAAACACATGGATGTGTTAAGTGTAGTTTTTGATTTTTATGTTGTAAGTGTCAAGTATTATCTTTAATATTTAACGAATTTAAATTTATGTTAACTTATCTTATTTTTTTGTTGTTACACCCTATATTTTCGTACGCGAGAGTACGTCCTAAGTCAATTGATTTAAGCTCATAAATGAGATCGTCTTTGAAATTAAATAAAGTAAGTTAATAATGTTAACTTGTAGGTTACAAATATTTAAGATCATGAATAACAAGTACCAAGATGGTTGGAAAGTCTTAGAAGCTAAATAAATTGAAGAAAATAAGTTTCGTCGAAAGTCGATAAGTTTGGAATGTTATAACATGCACTTTGGGGGTGATAATATAGTTCTTAACAAGATAAGGAGATTATGTTATGAGTTATTTTAGTCTTATGATAGTCGTGTGTTATATTTTTAAGTCAAGCAAGTTTTGGAATAAAAGTCGACAAAAATTATCGCAACTTACGTTCATAATTTTACTTAAACTTTAGGTCAAATGTTACTAAGCTTTTCTCCCAATTTAATTGGAATTACGGGGTGATATACCCACGAAATTGAATATATATGAGTCTAGCTTCTAATGCATCAAACAGTTCATAGATACGATCTCAGAGTAGATAGATATTCGTATTTTCGCGAGACTGTGCCAAACAGCTCTCTATGGGACCCACATAGGCGGTTTAAGACATATGGATATATATAAGATGCCTAAAACCCGTTTTTAGTCATTATTTTTCAGTATATTAAGATTTTAGAACCCTAAAAATACTCTCTAAAGTTTCTCTCATGATTCAAGACCCAAACAAAGGGTAAACAACACAAATCAAATGTCGGGAATCCCGTCGCGCTAGTAAGTTTCTTATTCTTCTTCTTGTTGCTGATTTTTGGGTGGTTCCAGCTCGTGTGGGAGGTTGTTTTAAGGGGTTTAAGTTCTTTAAAATACTCCCCCAAGGTTTTCACATCAACCCTAGGTTATTTCAAGTCATACAAATGGATTACACTATCTTTCGACATCAAAAGTTAGTTCTAGTGAAGAACAACACCTCTTTGAGCTTGTGCCGTCATTGAGGATAGTTGTGGGCTGTGTTTGGCTGAAATTTCAAGTTGTTGCTATAGGATAAGACGAGTGTAATAACCTACTAATTATTCTTAATATTTCTTGTATGTTGGTTAAGTTGTTAGGATGATAAACTACAATAACTACTTGGATTAGCTTAAGTCACTTCTGTGGTGTTGTATTGCCATTGAGGGCTGTTGTAAGCTAAATATAACTTGGATTTTGACTTGAAGTTGCTTAAGGAGGTATTTGTATTGTGTTATTGCATGGTCTTAAGGTTATCTTGATGTTTATTAAGTTAAATGAATGAACTGAACATGAACTAGTGAATAAAGTTGCTAATAGAAGATAGTTGAAGTTGTGGATTGTTTCCTTTGTTTTAAATATATGGTATAAGGATGGAATAATTTATGAATTACTTAATTATCATGTTAATTATTCTGTTAATTTAATGTAATAAGTCTATAAGGGGTGATATGGGTTATACGGATTCCAATTGGAGCTTGCCGCTCGTCGTGAAGTAGTTGTGACTTGTTGTTGTTATATGGTGTCTTGTTATTGATAATTATATGTTTCTGGATTTCTCTGGCTGTTGTTATTGGTATATGGTGTTGGAGGAGGCTCTTGTTACAGGGGATATGCTTCCCAAATTTTCGTAAATGAGCTACTAGTTTAAGTTGCGCATTTAGCCTTCTCAACACTGATTTTGAATCTCCTTATGCTATGGTAGATTGAGTGTGTTGTTGGAAGAATTTCTTGGAAGGTATATTTAAGGTATGTTAAGGCACTTCCTCTTTATTTTGGCATGATCTAAAATAAAACGAACGTACACGATACGCTATTTCATAACGAATCTACTCCTAGCAACTAAGGTTGTCCATGTTGTGCTTTTCTTATAAAGTTATCCTAAGAAAGTGTTGATGATCCTTGAATCCTAGTGAAGTTCATTTTATGGTATGGTGTCCATAGTGTTAATCTAAGGTGCAATGAGCTTACGTTACTCCGAAAGGTTTAGAACGTGATTCTATGAGTCCATCATGCATTATATATGTATCTAATGTACTTTACCGAGCCGCGCTATAGTCGGTCGGGTACGGCACCTATTATGCAATCACTGATCGTTTGGGTTTACCGAGCTTCACGTGGCCGGGTACGATTCTACCGAGCCTAGTGATGGCCGGGTACATTTTTATCGAGTCCTCTTCAAGGTCGGGCACAATATGATGATGATGATGATGCCTACAGAGGCGTATGTTCTTAAAATATTATGTATGTATATATATATATATATATATATATATATATATATATATATATATATATATATATATATATATATATATATATATATATATATATATATATATATATATGTATGTATCAGGCATTGCATGTCATTATCTCTCAGAGGCACTCAGATGCTACATGTTGTATCTCCTATATCTCTCTTTATATTACTATTTTTATTTATGCTTTTCTACCTTACATACTCAGTACTTTATTCGTATTGACGTCCCTTTTTCCTGGGGACGCTTCATTTCATGCCTGTAGATCCTGATAGACAGGTTGACAGTCCTCCTAGTAGGCTATCAGCTCAGCGGAAAGTGTCGGTGCACTCCAGTTTCTCCAGAGTTGCCTAGTTGGTAAATATGATTTGGACATGTATTGATTGGTATGGTGGGGCCCTGTCCCGACCTTTATGATGTTTATGTACTCTTAGAGGCTTGTAGATAGATGTCAGGTATATGGATACTTGTATGGCCTTGTCGGCCTATGTTTTGAGTTTACAAATGATCACGTCAGCCTTATAGGCCCGTATGTCACATGCATAAGTTTCTATATCATGTTAGGTCGTCCTATGTCTAACATTCCCTTATGTTTTATTTCGGTTATGTCATGATGACCCTTTTGGCACATTTACCCATGATAGTACGATAAGAAAGATATGTTACATTGGTACGGTTGAGTAAAGTACAGGGTGCCCATCGCAGCCCTCCGGTTTGGGTCATGGCAAAAGTGGTATCCGAGCAGTTTTGTCCTAGGGAGTCTACAAGCTGTGTCTAGTAGAGTCTTGTTTATGAGTGTGTTGTGCACCACACTTATAATCAGGAGGCTACATGACATTTAGGACTGTCACTCTTTCTTCTTACTCTAATTCATGTGGTAGAGCTCAGTTGTAAGAAATCAAACTCCTAAATTCTATTATTCATAATACAATGATGCCTACATCTAGAAAGACAATTGGTAAGAGATTGAATGTGGCCGTGGAAGAGTTGAGTTAGAGGAACTCAATTTTGCATCATGCTTATGATGAGTAAATGTGAGGTCTTTAGCAGATCATGTGTGTACTAAGATATGTAAGTTTTCTGATAAGGAGCTCTAAGGCAAGAATATCTATCCACCCATATGGTAAAAAGAAATAAGAGAATCAGAAGGTAGATACAAGTTTCAGCAAGTAAAAGAAGCAAGATGAAGAAGGGTACGAGGTACCTAGTTAATTAAGATTATCAGTATTTATAATTCACTCAGAGAAATATAAGTATTTTGATTTACTTTCAACAGTAACAGAGATATATACAATTGACCATGCCCATCTCAATTATGCCCTATGGGAGCTAACATATATGATTTAAGATAAGGATAGGATATCAGGATCCAGATGAGGTTATAGTAATCCAAAATTGTGGATGGATTGTTATCATTATCTAACATTTTTGAAGGGTAGTGCAGGACATGGTAATAGCTCTCATTGGGAGATAGCCAGATGGTTCACTCAAGAATAATATAGTCGGATATGAATACTAGAATGTTCAAAAAGTTCAGAAGATAAGCACTAGAATCCTAGAAGGGATGAATATTTACCTTAGGATAACTCCTACCCCTAGTAAAGAGAGAATGGTAGTCGACCCAAGAGCCAATGAGATGATGCAAGGGGATATAAAATCAAAAGGGTGTTTTGTTGAAGTTTTTAGAATAAGGTAATAGACAGATATATTAGCAGGAGAATAAGAAGAGAGTAAATGAAGCATTATGAGTAAGATGTGATAAATGAGTGATAACGGTAAATCAAAACATGACAGGATGACAGAGTCTATAGCCAAGTGAAGAAAAAGACAAGAGGAGACATACCTTGAGACAATAAAATTATAATCCTTAAAGTCCTATTCTCATTTCGATAAATGAGTTGGTGAGTGAAACGTGATTACCTGAAGGAAAAGTTCGACCCCGAGTAATAAAAATTAGTATGGGATAGTAAGCAAAAAAAATCGAACATGAATTAGGGATCGAAGGAATTGGTAATAGTTGGAATTGTGAGAATTTCATAGATCGTACTTCGACAATAATAAAATGAACAAGAGAAGAATAACCTTTAAAGGTCATTCAAAAAGACGCTTCCCTAAAGCAAGCACTATGAGCAGAGTTAAGCTTAAGGGACTAAGTATGCCAGTTACACCAGGTGTCAGCCTTGTGCGTAAAAAGAAATTCAATTACCCCTGTTGTAGAAGGGTTATCACAAGGCGAGTAATATGTCAGTGAAGATGTGAAAAAAAATTCCAAAGATGAAGAGGTAACTATCGAATGGTAAAGGAAGAACGCGGTAAAAGGTGAAAGGAATGAGATTGCATTTATTAAGATCCTACAGATAATATAACTCTAGAACATTATGCAAGCATGACGCCGGGGAGAATCAATAAGGGTTTCGCACTCGATGATATTGATAAATAAGTGGGGAATGAACACTTGATACATAAGGATCCCGTACGAGAGGTAAGTTAAGACAAAGGACATAACCCAAGAGGCGTTACATAAAATACAGATATGAGAGTGGACCAATGGGTAGTATGTAGTTGATTCAGGAAGAGCCTAATTATGGCTAGATAGGAGGATACAGACAAATGAGTACATCATGCAAGATAAATGTAGTGAAACCCAGCATAGGAAATTCAGTCTCTCAGATACGACATCATAATCCTTGAGAAATATTCAGATAGGAAGCAAAAGGGAGTGCCACTAGGGAGACAACAGAAATTTCAATTCAGAAGCAACCCTACGAGCACAAGGGCGCAGAGGTAAGTAACTAAGGATAATAATAGGCGAGTAAGAACATCAGAAATACCGTGGGGTATACAATATAATAAGCTCGCAGATTTACAAGATTCAGAGGATCTTCCCTAAGCACTATAAAAAAGACTAGCTGAGGAAATAAGGAAGAAGGCTTTAATATAAGCATAGTGACCTAAAGAAGAAATGGACTTGTAACAACAGTATGTAACAACCAGGTCGGTCATTTTGAGAGTTAGCGCCTCGATCCCCTAATAACTGCTTCTCCCATGTCTATTTATGTTATTGAAACTTGTCGAAATATTGTGTGGTAAGATTCGGAGTGATTTTGGACACATAGTCCTTAAATGTGGATTTTAGCCTTTGAAATCAGGCTGTAGCTAGAGCTATATGAAGACGGATCCGAAATAGAATTCTTTTGACTCCGTTAGCTCCGTTGGGTGATTCCGGGGTTAGGAGCATGTTCGGAATGTGTTTTCGAGGTTGGTTGTAGATTTAGGCTTGAATTGGCGAAAGTTAGAATTTCGGCGATTTCAGCCGATAGGTGAAATTTTGATATCAGACTCGGAATGGAATTCTGAAAGCGACAGCAGGTCCATAATGTCATTTATGACCTGTGCGCAAAATTTGAGGTCATTCGGATGAGTTTTGACGTGTTTTGGCATCAGATGTGAATTTTGGAAGTTTCATAAGTTCTTAGGCTTGAATCCATGCATAATTGCTGATTTTGATGTTATGATATGTGTTTTTAAGGCTCGACTAAGTTTGAAAGAAGTATTATGACTGTTTGGTAAGTTTGGTTGAGGTCCCGGGGGGCTGGGGGGTGTTTCGGAGGCTCAATGGGTGATTTTGGAACTTGGAACACAGCTTAACCATTGCTGGTTCTGGTGTTCCGCACCTGCGGATGGGGAACCGTAGGTGCGAACACGCAGGTGCGGAGTTGGGGCTTGCATATGTGGAATTTAGGCAGGGGATGCCAGTGGTCGCAGGTGCGTTCTGTGTTCCGCAGGTGCGGGACCGCAGATGCGGTCAAGTGACCGCAGGTTCGGCCCCAGCTCTGTTAAGTGACTTTTCGCACCTGCGATGGATTTTCCGCAAGTGCGGTCCAATAGTCGCAGGTGCGGTATCCATGGGATGTTTATACAAAATTTTGAATGTTTGAAATTCATAACTCCAAAAATGATTTAGAGCTCGGGTTTTGGCGATTTTCAGTGGGTTTTGAAGAGGAGATTCATAGGTAACGTTTCCTAACCTTAATTTGCTTGTTTACCATTAATCTCTATCAATTTCCTCAATATAATCAATGAATTTGGATGAAAACCATGAAATTGGGATGAAACTTCCCCAAGTAGATATCTGAGGATTTAGGGAGATTTAGACGTCAGATTTTGATGATTCTTGTTCGAGTGAGTTCGTGAGTGAATGGGTGTTCGGAATTTGTAATTTTTATCTGTTTCCGAGACGTGTGCCCGGGGGAAGTTTGGGGCGAATTTCCTAATTTCTCGTATTAGCTTCGAACTTATTAATTATTTTGTTTCCTTGAAATGATGTTTACACTATGCAATCGAATTGATTAGATTTGGGCCACCCGGAATTGGATACTCATGGGAAGAGCGTGGTATTGAGTTTATTAGCGCAGTCAAGGTAAGTGGCTTGCCTAACTCTGTGTTGGGGACTTCCCCTTAGGCATTTTCATACTGATTTTGTTACGTGGACGCCGTGTACGTGAGATGACGAGTGCGTACACGGGTCATTGTTGCTAAAATTCCACTTTTCCTTCCATGGCATCACTCATTTTCATTCCTATATTATTGTTTCCTGTCTTAACTGAGTAGTTAGCTTAAGAATAAACATGCTTACCTGTCCTTACTTGATTTCCTCTTATTTGCTACTAGTTGCACCATGCTTAGGTAGTTTTACTTTATTCTTACTGTTGTTTTCCTGAACTATTTAATTAAGCCGTATCCGACATACTTCTGCAATGCATATTTAAATTGGGACTAAGGACCGAGATCCGGGAGCATTTCCCCTGTACTGCATTGCATATTTAAATTGAGACTACAGACCGAGATTTGGGAGCTTTCCCCCTAAATTGGGACTACGGACCGAGATCCGGGAGCTTTCCCCCTATACTGCATAGAATATTTAAATTGGAACTACGGACTGAGATCCAGGATATTTCCCTTTTTACTGCATTGCATATTTACTATTGAGATATATGTTGTGCTGAGCCGAGGGCTCTCTTTCTGTTATTAATTCTTCCAGTTTCCATTAATCCTGTTTATCATTGCTATCTATATTTCACTGTTTAAATTTATAACTGACTTATTTTAAAACTCAGTAGAGCCTCAACCTGACCTCGTCACTACTTGACTGGGTTTAGGGCATAGGAGGTCCCTACTATTGCTCCAGCCCTCCAGGAGACATTGGCTCAATTCTTGAGTGCCTTTAGTACTCTGTCTCAGGCAGGACTACTTCCGATAGCTCCAGCTACATCCCAGGCCGAGGGAGGGACACAGACTCCGCAGCCCGTACTCCTGAGCAGATGGTTCATATTGGCAGGTTCCAGAGTACATTCCTATGCCCCCAGCAGCTCCAGCTCAGCATGAGGCTAGGGTAGCTGTACCTGAGGCAGAGCAACTCCGACTTGAGAGGTACAAGAAGTACCACCCACCAGAGTTCAGTGGATTAGCTTCGGATGACGCTCTGGGTTTTCTTGAGGAGTGTCATCGCATTCTCCGCACTATGAGTATCGTGGAGACGAGTGGGGTTTACTTCACTGCTTTCCAGCTGAGGGGAGCAGATTATCAGTGGTGGCGTGCTTTTGAGCTAAGTAATCCGGACGAGGCAACCTCACTTACTTGGGCTCAGTTCTCCGAGATGTTTTTACTCGAGTTTGTCCCTCAGAGCCTCAGGGATGCTTGGAGTGCATATTTGAGCAGCTACGCCAGGGTACCATGACTGTGTCAGAGAATGCAGTCCGTTATAGCGATTTGGCTCGTCATGCACCAGCTTTGGTTGTCACTGTCAGAGAATGCAGTCCGTTATAGCGATTTGGCTCGTCATGCACCAGCTTTGGTTGTCACTGTCAGAGAGAGGATTTGGCGCTTTATTGAGGGACTCTGATCACGCTCAACTATGTCTTATAGAAAGACTAAACGGGCGCTGCAAATATAATCT